>JAKUCV010007341.1:5547-97324 GCA_028386065.3 Turnera subulata
ATTGTTTTGGGAATGTCCAAAACATCGATGTTCAGCTGTGGAACATCGATGTTATTTGGTCTCGGGTCTTGGACAATATCTTGTGGAACATCGATGTTCATTTGTCCAACATCGATGTTCTAGTGACCGTTAGCCCAATAATTCATATTTGCTGGCCAGGACATCGATGTCCACATTCAGAACATCGATGTCCTTGTGACCGTTGGACCTATAATGCTTATTCAAGGCAAGAACATCGATGTCCTAAATATGAACATCGATGTTCAGCCGTCATGGGCAGACACACTTTTTACCTTCCCATGACAATTTGTCTAAAGATGTTTTTGATTTGTTTCCCCAACAGACATATAAGCTTTTAGACATATAAATAGAGAATTTCACACCTCTGATTATGCAGTGATTTGACTCTCTAGAATTTCAAGCATTCATTGTTATACACATATATCATTTTTGAGCCAATATCATTGAGAATTGAGAGTTGCCTTATAGAGCTTACTTTGTGTACTCATACCTACTTTTGAAGAGAGTTTTTGCTTTGAGTGACTCAATTGTAATCACACATCTTGAGGGAGGATTATTCCCTTGTAGTGAATTCATAGGAAGAGGGTCCTCTTTCTGTGGGAAAAGTCTTGAAGTGTTGAATCTTCAAGCAGGAGTTGTAAACGGTTTGTTAAGCACACGGAAGCTTAACGGTGATAGTGGAATCTTCGAGAGAGTCTCTCGGAGGACTGGATTAGCCACACGGGTTGTGTGTGTGTGAACCAGTATAAATCGGTTTGCCTTTCTCTCCTTTTTAATTCCGCAATTATTATTGTATAAAGCTTTAATTAGTTCTTAATCGCTAATTCACCCCCCCTCTTAGCTTGTTTGGGCTTACAATATCATCATCGGCCAAGACGGTAATATCCCCACTCTCGAACTATCTCCATCCTTTCTTTCAAGACTTGAGAAAAGTGGGATAAAGCTGTAATCGTAAAATTATTGGGAAGGAATATCAGTTATCAGGTTCTGTGTGCAAGTCATTGTGGCAAACCACTGGTCTCTTTAAGGTTATTGATCTGGAAAATAACTTCTTTATAGTGAAATTTGAGAACAAAAAAGACTGCTTGCACAGCTTGGTTGGAGGTCCGTGGGCGATATTTAACAGTGCCCTCTGTGTTTTCCCATGGAGCCCGAATTTCAACCCAGCTTCTGGACGGGTGGAAAAAACTGTAGTGTGGGTTCGTTACCCAGACATCCCACTACATACATATCATACCAGTATCTTATATGTGTTAGGGGATCTGGTGGGAAAGTCTGTGAAGATTGATCATGCTACACGTGAACATCAGAGGGGGAGATTCACCAAGATTGCGGTGAAGGTGGACTTAACGAAACCACTCAAGGGCACAATCCGATTTAGGGGGGATCACAAAAGGTTATCTATGAGGGATTGCCAACATTGTGCTACCAATGTGGCAATGCAAGTCACTCCATGGATCGCAGCCCAGAGCTCCACCAGTCAAAACCGATAACTCCGGGGGCAGACAATGGCATACCGGAGAATAATAAAGGGAAGGAAGTGATGAGTACTCCTGCTGGTCCTTCGAGCAGCTCTCCTTCAGGAGCCGGGGCATGGATGAACGCGCCAACCAGGCCGCGTAGAAGCCAACAGAAGAAGCAGTCACCAACCCCAACAACCCAAGCCAAAAATCACATCACGGTAGATGGTTCGAGATTCCAAGTGTTGGCACGGGATTTGGACAAGGATGGTGGACTAGATGAGCCTATGTCAGATGAGAAGGGTCCTTGGATCACAGTGGCTGAGAAGCAAGGAAACCGTACTAAGAAGATTCAGAAAAAGCCCAATGCCAGCAACACCCAACAGAACAAACAGAAAAAGTCCGGCAACCAATCTTACACCAAAGCCATACACCGTGACCCCTTGGCAGACATTACCAACCAGTCCAACAGTGCAAATTGGGTACCCAAAAGCGCACACTATGGTCCTACTCATGTTCACCCACTAGTTCCTAACCCAGTCCCTACATATCCCGCATAGACCACAACCAGCCCACAACAAGTCCATACAATGGTACCCCTAAATAGACAACCTATAGTTACCATCCCAAAATTAAAGGGTCAACACACTGTAGTTCCTTCCGACTCCACCTCCGTATGCTCAGTCATTTCTGTGAAGGAGGCGGAATCGATTGCAGAACTGAGTCAAAATGCCCCTACAGCCCAGACAGCCGAGAATTCCCCTCTACAAAGAACCCGTGCCAAACCTAAACCACCTGACCTTAACCCAATAGAAACAAAAAAACCATCCTCCCACCAACCACGAAAGGAAGTTAAGTGGAACATTGTCTTGAAGAAAAGTAAGTCCCCTTTGTTTAAGAGAAAAGGACAAAGGGGAGACCTAGGACTGGTTATAGAGGAAGAGGAATCTTTCTTCTTCGATGAGGAGATGAGTGCATCAGATCTAGAGGGAATCCCTCAGCCGGCTTCAGCCCAAGTTCAGGGCACACCCTCCCCCTCTACCCTGCTTTTATGAATCCAATGATCATTTGGAATTGCCAAGGGGCGACCAAGCCCCAATTCCCTAGATCATTAAATTTCTTTTGTCAACATTACAATCCAATGGTGGTTGTTATCGTGGAACCACGCATAGGTGGAGTGGCAGCCAATAAAGTAATCAGGAAATTGGGATTTCGGAGATCACACGGAGTGGATGCTCGCGGATTCTCAGGGGGAATATGGGTTCTATGGAAAGAGGAAATGGTGACCATCACATTCCTAGTAAATCATGCTCAATTTATTCATATGAAATTATGGACCGAAGGCAGAGCATTCCTATTCACCGCTATTTATGGAAGCCCATCTGCATCGCCAAGGAAATTTCTATGGCAGAATTTGAATATTCTGTCGGAGACAATTACAGAACCATGGATCCTTGCTAGAGACTTCAACGCAACGTTAAGGCTCCCAGAGAGTTCAAGCAATCGTCGTTCAACCTCTACTGGTACGAAAGACTTCCAAGGGTGCCTTCTCAACTCGGGTCTTTTGGACTTGGGTTTTTCTGGCCCTTTGTTCACGTGGCAGAGGGGCAACCTGAAGAAGAGACTAGACAGGGCATTATGGAACATGAAATGGACTATGGATTTTAATCAGTCTGAGATTTTCCACCTACCATTCCTCCACTCTGACCATAGGCCTCTTCTCATTAGACCTGAGGGCGAAGGGATGATCAGGAGATGTCAGCGTAGATTCCTCTTCCAAGCATCTTGGATTACCCACGGTAACTTTAATGACTTTGTTCAGCAGAACTGGCGAAAGCACTAAATGGGGGGAGACTGTACAGAGTTTTACGCACCGAATTCAATCTTGGCAACAGTCAGTCTTTGGAAGCACGAATAAAAAGAAGCGAATTTTATTAGTAAGGCTACAAGGCATCCAGAATTATTTAGACAAGGAGCCCTCAAACTTTCTCTCATCTCTTGAAGTCGAACTCCGGAGCGAGCTAGATCGGATCCTGGCACAAGAAGAACTAGATTGGTACAAGAGATCACGTTGCCAGTGCCTAAAATGGGGGAACCAAAATACCACCTACTTTCACTCTTCCACCCAGGTGAGGAGAAGACAAAGCAAAGTGCAGGCATTGCGAGATGACAACGAACAGTGGATTACTGAGGCTGCAGAACTGAAAAGATTAGCAGTCAGCTTCTACCGTAAGCTATTTTCAAATGAACATCCAAACAGAGCTGAAATCCCGTTAATAGGTTTGTTCCCAAAAATACCTCAGTCAAAATTTTCATTGCTATGTGCACTCGTCACAGACGAGGAAATCAGAAGTACCCTCATCCAAATCGGACCACTCAAAGCACCTGGACCTGACGGCTTTCATGCCCTTTTCTTCCAACAGTAGTGGCAGGTGGTTGGTAGCAGCCTATGTGCCCTTGTACCCCAATTTTTCCAATTTTTAGATTAGCCAGAGGGAGTCAATGACACAATATTAACGTTGATTCCCAAAGTCAGCCCCCCTGAATCGATGGCTCAATTTTGGCCCATAGGCCTATGCAATGTGTCCTACAAGGTTGTTTCCAAGATTTTGGCTAATAGAATGAAAGGGGTATCATGTGATCTAATCTCCCTTACGCAGGCTAGCTTTGTACCCGGCCGCCTAATTACAGATAACATAAGTCTTATCCAGGAGGTGATTCATACAATGAAGAGGAAATCGGGGAATGTTGGATTTCTAGCGATAAAAGTATACCTTGAAAAGGACTACGATAGGGTCATATGGGCCTTCATCAGAAACATTTTGATTGATGCAGGATTTCCAGACACAATGACCGAGGCCGTGATGGTGTGTCTTACCACTTGCCGGATCAGGGTGAACTGGAATGGGGAAATTTATGATGCTTTTCATCTGACAAGGGGTTTAAGACAGGGAGACCCTATCTCCCCTTACTTGTTTGTTTTATGCATGGAAAAGCTTAGTCACATTATTGAATGCACAGTCAGGGAGGAAAGATGGAGACCAATTCAATTAAGCAGAGGGGGACCTGAACTTTCCCATATATTTTTTGCAGATGACCTCGTCCTTTTTGCAGAAGCTAACCTGGATCAGATTGAGGCTATATCTTCTTGCCCGAATACTTTTTGTTTCTTCTCAGGTCAGAAGGTAAGCAATTCTAAAACCCGCATCTTTTGCTCGGAGAATGTTCCTGAGAATCTGGCCCGGAGTTTAAGCCATGGCCTTGGGTTCCAATTAACTTCAGATTTGGGGAAATACTTGGGAGTCCCGGTCTTGCATGATCACATCTCGGGGAAAACAGTGCAACACTTGGTGCAGGCGGTGTGGAACCGTCTCAATGGATGGCAAGCGAAGCACTTGTCCCTCCCTGACAGAGTGACTCTTACACAAGCAGTTCTTGCGACGCTGCCGATTTATACGATGCAAACGATGAAAATTCCTGCATCCATATGTGATAGGATCGAACAGCATTGCAGAAATTTTGGGGTTCCACCAAGGAGAGCCGAAAGATGCACCTTGTGAGGTGGGAGTCTATCACTCTTCTAAAAAACTATGGAGGATTAAACCTGCGAAGGTTAAGGTCATGTAACCATGTGCTTATTATGAAACTTGCATGGTCTCTCATTACTCGACCAGATGCTCTATGGGTCAAGGTTATTAGAGGTAATTACATGCAGGATTTACCTTTTATCCCTGACTCCTTGGAGAAAAAACAGGCTCCCATACATGGAAAGCCATATGTGACGTGTGGGGAGCTGCCCATAACTGGTTTGTATGGCGACTAAGAAACGGACGCACTACCCGATTCTGGTTGGATAAATGGTCTCCAAGCGGGCCTCTGCGGTGGTTGAGTCTCCTTCCAATCCTAGTTGATAAATTGGAGGACATAGTGAGTGAGTTCTGTAGGCCCAATGGAACCTGGAACTGGAGCCGATTTGCACATTTACTGCCTGAGGTGGCTATACAAGAAATTGAAGCAATCTGCCTCCTAACTATAACAAAGGGACAGATCAAGTTTGTTGGTCCTCTTCGACGAATGGAAGATTTACAACCAAATCAGCATATGAGAGTCTTGAAGAAGATTCATGGCCAGTCACCGAAAAAGCATGGGACTTGTTATGGAAATGGAGAGGCCCAAATAGGTATAAAAGCTTTATTTGGCTGTTGTATTAGGATAAACTGCTCTCAAATCTTAATCGAGCAAAACGAGGGATGATAGATGATACAAGCTGCCCTCGATGTAGGCAGCAACAAGAGTCCCTTCTTCACATCATGAGGGAGTGCCCATTAGCGGTCAGCCTATGGATTTCTCTCCAAGGCTCTATTCGCTTCACGGATTTTCACTGCAACAACATCCAGACTTTGGTGATGACGAACTTAAAAACGGGGTTAAGCACAGATGATGGACTGGACTGGTCGACACTCTTTGTAATTGCTTGTAACTCGTTGTGGCTTTGGCGCAACGAGTTTATCTTCTCTGAACAACCAAAGCGAATTGTTTTGTGCAAGGCAAAGGAAATACTCTGGGTGGAATGTCAAGACCCGCTTAAACCATTTTCGGAGGAACACACAGGTCCCAAACTTGTATATTGGAAGCCCCCACCAGCGAACATGGTCAAAATCAACTCTGACAGAGCTGTGGATCCTAGAACTAAACATGCTGCTGTTGGGGGGATTATAAGAGGAGCAAATGGGAAATGGATTGGAGGATTTGTTAATAATGTGGGCATCTGCTCTGTTGTTCATGCAGAACTTTGGGGGCTTAAAACCTCCATGGAATTGGCTTGGGAGTTGGGATTCAGAAAGTTAGTGGCTGAAGTGGATTCGCAGGTCATTGTGGACATGATCAATGCAGAGGAGGAAAGCCAAGGATACATGCCTGCCTTGGCCCTGATTACTAAGACATTAATTCAGCAAGATTGGGAAGTTATTTTGCAGCACACGCATAGGTAGGCAAATCACTATGTTGACGCTCTAGCAGCTTTAGCTTTTTCTTTTGACAGAGGGGTCACCATCTTAAACAACCCTCCTGACTCTCTTTTGATACATCTACAGATGGATGTACAGGGGAACTCCTTCCCTAGATTTTACTGATGTATATGTGTTGCTAATGATAGCCTGCGTGACATAATCTTTCAACCGAAAAAAAAAACCCCTATATACGTTTTTTCTCTACAACAAATAGGCTTGAAATTCCGTACGGCGCCGTGCTAGTCTCCAAGTAAGTTCCCTGAATCAAACGCTGCATAGCTTCCATAATTTGTGGTTTACTCATCACAGTCTCCAAGTAACTTCCAAGAATCTAACAATACATATTATGGCTTTCATAATTTGTGTGTTTCCCGCATTGTGCCTTTAATTTCATGTTTCGATCTATCTATCTATCTCTCAAATTCTTCTCTATCTCTATCTGGGTTTTATTTTTCTCTAGTAAGAAGATGCTTTCGGATGCTTTGGTGTAATTGAAAGTTTCAAATGCTAACAATAAGGTTTGGGGTGGTCGCAGGATTTAACAACAATAAGGTCTCGGGTGGTCGCAGGATTTCCAACAGACATAAGAAAAAGACATGTCAGAAATAAAAGTGAAGACAGAACTAGTTAAGGAGATAAATGTTGGGCTTCCTTCAGTAATTGTGGAGAAAATACTTGCATTATTACCTATTGAGACAATACCTCGCTTCAGGCAGCTTTCCAAGGAATGGTCCTGTTTCCTTGTTAGTGCTGAATTCCAGAATTTGAGAGCCAAAATTGTTTCTCCTGGTGACAAAACCCAAAAATTCCTCGACTCAAGGCCTTGTGGTTATTGGCTTCAAAACTTTGAGGATGTTATTGAAGAGTCAATCTATTATTTAAACGCGAAAAATATGATTTTGTTGATCTTTCAACGAATGGGGATCCTCTTGTAGGGTCAATATACAAAAAAGAGGGTGATCATGACGCCAAGGGTAGTTTTGAAGAAGACAAGGGGGATCATAAGTTTAAACGCGGGTTTAAGTTGTCTTTTCGATTGAAGGGAGGGAAGTGTTTACCAACAAAGTGTTGCAGTGGTCCAGTGTGCTGCGACCCCTTAACTCACACTTCCCGGGTTCGATCCGGAGAAACGTGGAGGTATGGAAAATGCAACTGTTAGGAGTGGTAAACTATGATGGACCCCGCTCATGGTCCTAGGCTAAATGCCCGGGAAGCGAGAATGGGTGTCGTGCCAAGAATTGATTATTATACATCAAAACGTCCCTATTGGATAGCATATGGTTTTGGATATGATCCAGGCTCTCAAGATAATAAAATCTTCTTATCTTGGAGTTGGACTAGTGATTCTTCTTGAGGAGTGAGGGAGCAAAAGACTCAGATCTTCTCATTAAAAGCAAACTCTTGGAAGGAGATACCATCTTGTAATCATCAGAAGAGATATCGTTCTGCGGGATTCTTCCTTCATGGAGCAGTCCATTGGCTTGTCGATGATCAACTCATTGCTTTCGATTTAGAGAAAGAGGTGTTTTATGATGTTCCTATACCACCTCCGGCAATAGGCTCCCGCTGTTGGCTAGGGATCCTGGGAGGGGAGTACCTTTGTGTATTTTTTCAGCACAGGCACAGCCTGGGGAAGCGACAATACTGGGTCATGATGGAATTTGGAGTTCATGAATCTTGGGTCCGACTTTTTGATCTAGGCGATGCTCTATATGGGAAGGTATTATATAAAAACAAAGATGTCTTGATACGACGATTTATGAACAATTATGGGTATGTGTGTCTAGAACAAGATTTTGGTCAATTAAATATAATTGATTTTAGTGTTAAAGGAAGATTTGGAGAAGACTATTTCAGGAATCACCTCATGGCTTACATTATACCATACACAGAGGGTGTAACTTCTCCATAAACCAGATTATGGAATAAGCATCTCCGGTGATTACAGGTAATTATAAAGAGCTGAGTTTTTTTTTTTTTTTTTTTTGCTTTGAGCTGATGTTTTCCAGTATCTTAACTTGCATTCTTTTCACTTTCATGAATAATCAGACTATATGGCTTCCCCATGGTTCTTGACTACTTACTGAAATATATGCTTACTTAGTTTATTCTGCAGTCACTTAATAATTAGTTGGTCACCCACGAAGAAAAGATGGAAAGAAGAAAGACAATGTTCACAAGGATATATAATCTCGCTTCCACCTTGTACTTTTCTATTTACAACTACGATCAGTATGAACATTATTGTTCAACAAATACTTGTTATTGTCAAGACCCTAATTAATTGCTTTTCCAGTTTGTGTTTTTTTACCCCTATGTTTAGTACTACTGTATGTTTTTGGTACCACATATAAGATGATTACTGTAATTAAGATTTTTCAGGTACTTTTTTCTTTAATATGATTCTATAAGTTTCTATAATTTACTTTCTGCGGTGAAAAATCCCTCGAAAAGCTGGTTCTGCTTGAAATTCTCGAGAACCCAAATGTGTCCCTCCTGAAGATACTTATGCTCTTGAAGTCTTACTACATGAATGAACAGCTAGAGAAAGTGAAGCTGTATCTGCAGAGATGAGGAAGTACGGCGTTCCTCCAAGTATGTCTTATATGCCTTATCTCCCTACTAGATTATAAATTCTGGAAGAAAGGGAGAATAATATGCAAAAAGGAGAGTGTTAAATCACTAAATATTATGAATGAAAAAGTATGGATAATTCGCATATATAGGGTCCGTACTATTTCAAAAGTATCGTTTGGGTCTGTATTATTTCTTGTCCCTTTTACGTGTATGTACTCTTATTTTCGTCCCCTTTAGGGAACTCGAAGAGCCCCGCTGATGGCGTGGACTTCTCGGCCCAGAGGTAAGGCACACATGCATCTTTTTCTGACACTTGGCAGCGTGTGAGACTCGTGTGCTGCACGTGCTGTCCGGTGTCCACCATGTCAGTAGGCCCCACTTCTGTATTTTTTATTATAATTTTTTTTGAATTTTTGTAATATAAATTTCAATCTATTAAATTGTTTAACATAAATAGAAAATAAAAAAGAAATATTTTTCAATATAATTTTTTCTCCTCCCCTTTCTTATCTTCTTACTTCTCTCTCTTCTCTATTTCTTCTTCTTCCCTCCGCCTTCATCGACGCCCCCACCAGCGGCACCCTCTCCTTCAGGGACCTATAGCGGGTTGTGGACTCCGTCGCCTCCTCCCTCTCCCACGACATGGGAGGGCGATGTGGCCCTTGCGGGCTCTTTCTACTTCCCCGTCGTCTGCCTTTTCGTCATGTCGTTGGGGGCCATCATCACCACCGCCAACCCCCTCAACAATCCCTGCAAGATCGCCAAACAAATCGCCGATTCCAAGCCCTCCCTCGCCTTCAGCACCCCGGAGCTTGTCCGCAAGCTCGCCGAGTCCAGCCCCAACCTCCTCCTCATCCTCATCGGCGACAAAAGCCGGGCTAACTCAACCGAGGATCGATCGACTTCTGGCAAGCTGCTAGGGACAATTACGAACCCCGACGAGGAGGTTTGAGCTGGCCGACCATGGCTTTGATGGGTAAGAGAATGGGCCTCTTTCCCCTTCTTTCAATCTGTTTGGAGTAATAGATGTTAATGGTTAGATTAATTGTCGTTTTGGAGTTAAAATTGTTTATTGATTTTGAATTCATGTCTCCTTACTAATCATTTAAAGTATAAGAAGGACGTCTTGCCATTAGTTTTATATGCCAATGCATATCCTTTGCGCGAAGGCACCAGATCAAATTTTCCACATGCTGTGGTTATGGACAACTCAGTAAAATCAGTTTTCAACTTAGTAAAAACAACATTCTATTTGGATAAAGTGGATTTTCGGTCCCTGTACTCCCCTTGGATTTTGAATGTGGTCATTGTACTCAATTTTCATGGATTTTGATCCTTGTATTCCACGTTTCCATTAAATTTGGTATTTCTAGACACGTGTCATCATTTGATTGGTCCAATTTAAATCCCACATGATAACTTAACCAATCAAATGATGACACGTGTTAAGAAATACAAAATTTAATAAAAAGGTGGAGTACAAGGACCAAAATCCATAAAAATTGAGTATAATGACCACATTCAAAATTCGAGGTGAGTACAGGGACAAAAAATCCACTTTCACCGAATAGAATCAGTGTCCAATGAACTTTTCTTCTAGTAAGCTAACACAGATCAGATTTAGGTAGTCCAAAAAATTGACAATTGATTATCAACAAAGGATTCCGTATCTCTCCCTGAAAAGAAATATAGGTCAGTGCAATAAAATTTAAGTTTCAAATACTACTAGGTACACCCTATAACTGAATAATATGATAATTTTTCGGATGGAACAAAGATAGAAACTTCAGCCACTACTGATCCTCTTGAATTTTGATGTTGAAGAAGACGGCAAAGAACAACAAGTGGTGGAGTTCTTGGGGGCAGCACCCACAATGGCATAGCATTGTTGTCTCATGAATTCCTCCCCGTCCCCTCTTGGATCCATCGTGTCCTTTGCAAAGTGCACACTCTTCTTCTCATTTCTTTTTGTTTGTCATTCACTTTTGTTACTGGTAGTCTAGTACTACTTTAGTATTTTAAGATGCAAGTTCTAAGATTTAAGGTTTTAAATTTTAATGTTTAAATTTTATTATTTTAAGATTAATATTTCAGAGTTTAAAATTTAAAATAAAAAAATTTATATTATTTTAAGATTAAAGATCCTTAGAAATCTTATAATTTATAAAAGAATTTTAATCAAGTTCTATATATTTTTTTTATTGATCAATTTAGTCCTAATGATGTGGAAATTACAGGTAGGACATCTTTGATTAATGATTCAAATTAATAAGTCTTGATTAATAAAAAAAATAATCATTAGACTTGATTGTAAATTAGCTAAGACCAATCGGTGATCCAAAGTTCTTTATCTGAAGATGTCATGATTGACCAGAAATCTGAAACTTGGACCGAATTGATATTGATAACCCCTCTGACACTTGGGCCGAACTGATAATCATAACACCTTTAATGGTTTGTTTTTCCTTCCAAAAGAAACTTCTACCTAAAATTGCAGCAAAATTAGGACTTAGGAGGATGCCCCCGAAGAAAACGCCTCATGGGCCAGGAGAGCAAAGCTTATAAATATGTCAAGCCCATGGTCATCAACTATCAAGAAACCCTATATATGTTTTAGACCAAAAAAAAAAACAACCCTGTATACGTTTCTTCTCTACAAGCTTAAAATTCCGTACGGCGCCGTGCTAGTCTCCAAGTAAGTTCCCTGAATCAAACGCTGCATAGCTTCCATTTGTGGTCTTCTCACAGAGTAACTTCCAAGAATCAAACAATACATATGGCTTTCATAATTTGTGTGGTTTCCGCATTGTGATGTTTCGATTTATCTATCTGTCAAATTCTTCTCTATCGGGTTTTGTTTTTCTCTAGTAAGAGGCTTTGGTTTAATTGAAAGTTTCAAATGCTATATTTTTTTGAGGGTTGTTATTTTTATAACATAACTATGTTTCCGCGATCTTATTTGCTACTCTATCAGGAAACTCATTGTTGAAACTTGGGCTGTGCTCTATGTCTGTAACGCGATGCACATGCACTGGACATGAAATAGATATCTTTTTTTCTTCTTTGTGTTTGGTTAGCTTTTTGGCCATAAAGTGTCAATAAGTGTCATCAACCAGACAAACCTTTTAGTGGTATTTGCTACTCTGCTTGAGTGTTGCCAAGTAGAATATATAAGATTAAGCAATGACATGCAGTCTGTGTGTATTGTCTGTGATATAAGATTAAGCAATGACATGCAGAATATATAAGATTTAAGGAATGGGCTGGTTGGTCTGACTTGACTTGAAGAATTTTGTAATTCATAATTTGAGCATATAACATGTAGCAGGAAAATCATTGAAGAAACTTGCTATGCTCTATGTTTGTTACGCGATGCACTGGATATGAAATAGATATCTTGTTTTCTTCTGTGTTTGGTTAACTTTTTGGCCCTTTTAGTTTGGTTTTCCTAGAATTTGAGGCTAAGACCTGTTGCTTTGGTTTGTCATCAACCAGACAAACCTTTTCTTTTTGTTTGTTTTTCATCTTGTTATGAATTTAACAACAATAAGGTTTGGGTTGGTCGCAGGATTTCTAAACCAGACATAAAAAAGACATGTCAGAAGTAGAAGTGAAGCCAGGACTAGTTAAGGATGTAAATGTTGGGCTTCCTTCAGTGATTGTGGAGGAAATACTTGCATCTTTACCTATTGAGACAATAGTTCGCTTCAGACAGCTTTCCAAGGAATGGTCCTGCTTCCTTATTAGTGCTGAATTCCAAAATTTGAGAGCCAAATTTGTATCTCCTGGTCACAAAACCCAAAAATTCCTCGTCTCAAGGCCTTGTGGTTTTTGGCTTCAAAACTTTGAGGATGTTCTTGAAGAGTCAATATATCATTTAAAACAAGAAAAAACTGATTTTGTTGATCTTTCAACGCTTGGGGATCCTCTTGTAGGGTCAATACACAAAAAGGAGGGTGATCATGACGCCAAGGGTAGTTTTGAAGAAGACAAGGGGGATCATAAGTTTAAACGCGGGTTTAAGTTGTCTTTTCCATTATTAAAGAGTGGGAAGCCTTTCGATTTCTTAGGATCATGCAATGGATTGGTTCTTTTAAATCTTGAGGAGAGCCGCGATCACTTTGTTTTGTGGAATCCATGTACTGGTATCTACAAAGAATTGCCTAGAATTGATTGTTATACATCAAAACGTCCCCATTGTATAGCATATGGTTTTGGATATGATCCAGGCTCTCAAGATAATAAAATCTTCTTATCTTGGACTTGGACTGATGATGATTCTTCAGGAGTACTACTCAGGGAGCAAAAGACTCAGATCTTCTCATTAAAAGCAAACTCTTGGAAGGAGATACCATCTTGTAATCATCAGAAGAATTTGGATTATGCGGGAGTCTTCCTTCATGGAGCACTCCATTGGCTTGTCGATGATCAACTCATTGCTTTCGATTTAGAGAAAGAGGTGTTTTATGATGTTCCTATACCACCTCCGGCAATAGGCTCCCGCTGTTGGCTAGGGATCCTGGGAGGGGAGTACCTTTGTGTATTTTTTAAGCACAGGCACAGCCTGGGGAAGCGACAATACTGGGTCATGATGGAATTTGGAGTTCATGAATCTTGGGTCCGACTTTTTGATCTAGGCGATGCTCTATATGGGAAGGTATTATATAAAAACAAAGATGTCTTGATACGACGATTTATGAACAATTATGGGTATGTGTGTCTACAACAAGATTTTGGTCTATTAAATATAATTGATTTTAGTGTTAAAGGAAGACTTGGAGAAGACTATTTCAGGAATCACCTCTTGACTTACCTTATACCATACACAGAGGGTGTAACTTCTCCATAAACCAGATTATGGAACAAGCATTTCCGGTGATTACAGATAATTATAAAGAGGTGAGCTTTTCTTTTTTTTAAAAAAATTGTCTTTGAGCTTACGTTTTCCTGTATCTTAACTTGCATTCTTTTCACTTTCATGATTAATCAGACTATATGGCTTCCCCATGGTTCTTGACTACCAACTGAAATATGTCTTTATTTAGTTTATTCTGCAGTCACTTGATAATTAGTTGGTCGCCGGCGAAGAAAGGATGGAAAGAAAGACAATGTTCACAAGGATATATAATCCAGCTTCCACCTTGTGCTTTTCTATTTACAACGACGATCAATATGGAGATTATTGTTCAACAAATACTTTAGTTGTTATTGTCAAGACCCTAATTAATTGCTTTTCCAGTTTGTGTTTTTTCCCCCCCTATGTTTGGTACTACTGTATGTTTTTGGTACCATCTATAAGATGATTACTGTAATTAGAGTTTTCCAAGTACTTTTTTTTAATATGATTCTATAACTTTCTATTTCTGTGGTGAAAAATCCCTCTACATGAAAACTGATCTGCTTGAAATTCTCGAAGCCAAATGTGTCCATACTGAAGATACTTTATGCTCTTCTTCGAAGTCATACTACGTGAATGAACACAGCTAGAGAAAGCTGAAGCTGTATTTGCTGAGATGAGGAAGTATGGCGTTCCTCCAAGTATGCCTTATATGCCTTATCTCTGTTGATTGTTGACCAAGCTGATGCTAATTAGTTAGTGGAGTGTTTGGTGTGATTAAGATGTTAGTGGAGTGGTCACTTTAATTAAAGTGTGATGTGTCTTTTTATCATGATGTTTATTCTGATTGTAAGTGTGTTTTGTTGTATATGATGTGCTATTATGAGCATATTAGGTAAAGCAAACCCACTACTTAAAGTAGTAGGGTCAGCTGAGTAGGAATTGTTGGGTTATAGGTTGATTTTCTACCTATATATTGAGTCTTGTAATCTGAGTTCTACAAGTGAAATAAGAGTAAATTGAGTGTGTTTCACTTCATAAAGTGTTTCTTGACTTGTTCATTGAGTGTTCAAGCCAAATGATTGAGTGAATTGAGAGAAAACTAATGGAATAGTAACCCAGAAAACCAACTTTTGCGTTTCTACAGATTTCTGGAAATTTCCCAGAAAACATTGATGTTTAAATTCAAACATCGATGTTATTTGCATTCTGCCGATTTTGTTTAAAGCCCCGAATCAACCAAACATCGATGTTTTAAATCCAACATCGATGTTCTAAGCTTTCGGCAGAATTGCTTGAAGTTCCAGTAGCCTAAAAACATCGATGTTA
Source organism: Turnera subulata (assembly GCA_028386065.3). Lineage (NCBI taxonomy): Eukaryota > Viridiplantae > Streptophyta > Magnoliopsida > Malpighiales > Passifloraceae > Turnera > Turnera subulata. Next base: position 20,781 of record JAKUCV010007341.1, read on the forward strand.
TTGATTCAACATCGGTGTTCTTGATCCATTTCAGAATTGATTGAAGAAAAAAAGCCAACAATCTCCCTACTGGGCAAGGAGTCTTTATAAATTATAATCATGAATTCTAGAAGTCTGGGAAAATAATATGTAAAAGGGAGAATGTTAAATTCACTAAATGTTATGAATGAAAATGCAAAGGATAGTTGAATAACCAAATCCTGTGAATTTCGTCTGGTAGGTGTCTTTGTGGATCTGCAATTTCCATTGGCTGCACCTTCTGCTGTGGTTATGTATATACTTTATTTTCCCTGATCGTGGGAAATACGGCTGCTCTGCCAGTCTTCAAAGCTGTTGTATCATTGCACATTCTACTATGAAATGTAACCTCACGTGGATACACAATTTATCAGGTGCAGTTGTGTATACTGCTTATATTGATGGATTAATTAAGAGTGGAAAAAAACTACAAGACCCATTGAGATCTTTAATTGAATGAAAAGAGACAGTTGCTAGCCATCAGTAATTTTATTTTTATTTACCAATTCATCTGAATTTTTAAAAATGAAATATTTTATTTTAAAAAATGAAAACCTTCTTTTCTTAAAAAAAAAATGAAAACCTTCTTTTATTTTTCTTCTTCATCTACATACTCTTCACGAATATCTCCCCTATCATGCCCCCCTAAAGTACAACTTCAATGGCAACAAGCAAATCATGTTTGGGAAGATGCTCAAGACTTCTGTTATGCTATTGGAAGGGGACTACAATGGGGCATCGGCTTTGCCAATTGACGACCTAGTGGTGGCGATGTGGGCACCGTTTTGTTGGTGGAAATCTTACCTCTTGAATCGTAATGACTCTGCAGTATATTGTTGAATACAGGTAGGGATGGCAACAATCCCCACTGTCCAAAGCATCACCGACCACCGACCATGTGATGTCCAACGCCCCATTCTTTCTCAATGGGTATGAATTTACATTTTTTTTTCCCCAAACGGTGTGGATCCAGAATAGGTCCATCTTGTGGATGTGGAGGTCCATCTGGGTGCCAATGAAATCCATTTCTTCAAAATCATGATCGATTTAGGTTTTCTGACTCTAGCAATTGCTTTGGATGGAAAAATCTTGTAAACCATCAAACATTTAAGAGGCTTGTGAATCGAGGGGACCTGGAGGTTCAAGCTCTACTTTGTATGCTGATGAGGATTTTAAGTAGGAAGATGATGGTGGAACGGATAAGCTCACTTGGCAAATTAATTACTTTAGGGTTGTGGGTGGCTTCTGCAATAAGAAATGGTTGGCTAGTCTGTCGTTCAAACTTCGGTGCATTGATGCTAATATTATTTTGGATGTGACTGAAAGGAAGGCATGGGATATATATTGTGGTCTTTTGTGCTTCTAACTAAAACTCCTGCTCCTAAATAAGAATGATGGTTTTAACACTCTACATAGAGAGTCTTTTGTTGATGGTTATGTGGGTGATGGCAATGAAATGACCATCAACATCATATATAATGTCATAATTGAAGATTTTGTGAAGATGGATATAGAGAATACACATTTCTAGACAATTCGCAACTTCACAACCATCAATGATAAGTTTTAAAGAAGACAGAATAGAAAACCAATAACTTGTGTCATGGGAAGTACTCAACTTTGGCTGTCTTTTAAGAATCACCCATATAGGTAAGCCAATATGGCTTTGCTTGGTATTGTAGTGTGGTTGCATTTACTTAAATTGAAGTGTTGTCTTAATTTCCTTTGTATACTTTCCCACCTGTCTCCTTTTGTCCGCCCTGCCAAACAAGATTTAAGGAGATATTTTCCAATTGTTATTCAATTTTTGTATGCCCTTATTTTATGGATTCTTTTATTTTTTTTTTATGTGGAAGACTAACTCTTGTCATGATGGATGAGAACTTGAAAATTTGAAACTGTGAGTGAACTTAGAATTTAAAATCTGTACTTCATTTCTACACCAAAAAATATAAAAGAAAATTTGACGTTAAGAAAGTTCTTAAAGTAGAAAACACATGGCTATCAAGAGTAAATAAAAATGACTCATTTTAGATATATTGTATAATTACTTTCTTAGATGTTTTAGATATATCGTATAATTATTTTTTTAAAGAATGATTATGTCATAAATAGTTGCCATGTCTCCTTACTAATTAGTTGTAAATAAAAATGATTCATTTTTAGAAATATTCTACAATTAGTTTCTTAAATTTCTTAGACCAATCCGTTTTAGATATATTATATAATTTTTTTTAAGAATGATTATGTCATAAATAGTTGCCATGTCTTGTAACGGCCCGGATAAAATTTATGTTTTTACCGGGACTGTAAAATGATTTGTACAGTAACTTACCTAATGAAATTAATCTTGGGTAATTATTTCAGGGTGAGTTATGCATCGGATTCCGAAACCGACCCTTACCCCACGCTCGGGATTTTTCTGCGGATTTTACGGACCAGAGTTGGTATTTTTCGGGTCCAGGAATCTCGAGAAAAGTCAGGTTTAACCTCGTCCTATCGGACCAGAAATAAAGTCAAGGGGGTATTATAGTTATTTTCTGGTCCGGTCGGTACACGGTTTGTGTGCAGACAAACCTGCATAATTGAGGTGGCTCAATCATACAGGCTGCCGCCGCCTCTTTCCTATTTAGCCAGTATCCATGCACGTGTTTTTTACCTGTGATTCTTTTGCCTTCCAATACCACCATCACCCACTCACCTCTACAAATAACTCCTCTGCCAGTTCTTCCACTTACAACCCAGTACACCACCATCTCCTGTAAACACACACACAAAACTCCAGCTTTCTTCCTCGTTTTCATTTCTGCAACCTACACACAAAACCTGTAAAAGAAGAAATAAAGAAAAAAAAAAGAAAACAAAAACACATAACACACACCACTGCCACCATCCACCACCGACGCCACTACCAACCACCAACCGCCGAGACGACCAGCCACCAGCCGCCGCCTCCCTCTTCTCTTTCTCCTCCTGCCCACCGTCGCACCACCACAGCAAGTCACCGCCGCCACCGTGAGCTACGCACACCACCTCTTCGTCACCTCCTCGTCGCAGCCACCTGGAGCCAACGCCGTCGTCATCCTTCCGTGCGCGCGTCACTGCCGTCGCCTTCCCTCGGCTGTGACTCGCCACACGCAGAACCCAACGTCGCCGTGAGGAGATCCGTACTCGACGACGAGCAGGCCGCCTCGCACCTCCACCTTCGCGCCGTCAGACCCGTCACCAACAGACCACCGTCGCCTTGCCTCGCCATCCCGTGCCGCGCCGCCGTTCTGCCAAAGTGAGCCTTGGGTTGAAGACGACCCGGATGTGGGTCGCGGGTCGCGGGTTGACCCGGTTAGGGGTAGGAGTGGGTCGTGGGCTGGGTATGTGGATTGTGTGTGTGGGCTGAGTGGAGTTGGGTTTGGGCTGGGTTGTTGGGTCTGGTTCTAGGCCTGCGCGTGGGCCTGAGTCTGGGCTCCTGGTTGGGGCCTGGGCTTGGCACTGTGCATGGTCTGGGCTGGCACTATTTGGCCCAGTCCGAAATTTAAAAAAAAGAGAGAGGAATAAATCTGAAAGAAAAGAATAATAATTATGGAAAAATAATAATTCTAGGAAAATAAAAGTAATTTGTGGAAATAATATTTTGAGGAATAATTTTGGGAAAAATAATATTATGGAGATATAATTTTAGGGAAAGTATATATAAATGGTGTATAATAACTACTTTGAGAAAATATTTGGGAAAGGTATATGGAATATGTAATTTTTGGGAAAAAAATAAATACATAGTATTCTGTGAAAATAAATAGAGTAATTATCATGTTCAAGAAACTAAGGAAATTAAAATATGAATTATTATATCCTTTGTTAAATTGCTATATAGTAATTACTTTAGGAAAGAATACATGTACTATAAAAGTATTCTGGGAGTATGAGCATACGTTATATTTTCAGGGAATAGTAATTATATTTTTGGAAAAGAAAATAAATGGTAATAATAATTATTTGGGAAAGGGTATTATCAAAGTAAATACCGGAACAATAACCGGGCATATGTACAGTATGGTATTTTGACACAGGAATAATAAATAGTGAATTATGATGATAACGGGGTTTCACCGGGACGTAAACGAACCAGTTAGGTTTTATTTTTACGGTATAGCATCATTTGCATTTATGTGCATCTTATGTGAATATATGCTGTTATTTGCCATATAGGAGCCGATAACGAATAGTATCCCGAGGAACCGGAGCTGGGACAATTTGTGGACTTCCAAGAGTGGGGAAATCGGCTAAGGTGAGGATGGATAACCTTTGATATGTTGCACATAATACTGTGTGTGTTTCTCTGATAATTATTTGCTTGATTGAACTGCTGAGCCGATTGAGTTTGATTGTTGTGTTACTATTATTGTTGATCTGTTAACCATGGATAAACTGATATGAAGAGATAATTGGATAATTGGAAGTTGTGTTGACGACTTTATTGTCACTTGGAAAGTAGTGGTACGACTAGATGGTTAGAGACTGTTTTGTGGTGGCTATGATCTGGGTTACTTGTGATAAGCATGTCTACGCTTGAGATGTCTATCCCGCAATTATATTTTTGGGATGTCTATCCCTGGGATCTATATTTTTGGGATGTCGATCCCTGGGTTCTCTCGGACTGATCTAGCATCCGGAACATGTTAATAACCAGGTACGACCCTAGCTTGTCCAGTGACAGGGCCCTGAAAGATAAAATTGGTAATAATAAATATTCTTTTGGTCTTGGCTCAGTTAAGTTTTGGTTGTTTCTCTGTTTGTCTTTTGCTGGAATTTTACTTCGAAAGTATTGTGTTTGCCTGCATATTACTGTTTATCCTTCGTCGGTGAGCACTTCGGACTCACCCCTCGCCTGCGGGGTTTCTGTTAGCAAGTAAAGCGCCGGGAGTAGCCCGCAAATCGGGGAGAAAACAAGCGAGGCCCAAGTGAGATCCACACTCGTGGGCTTGGACACCACAAAGTAACCCAAAACCTTAAGGCATTGGGTACATGGGTCCATTCCACTTATATTTTACTCACTTGGTCTCTTTCTATCCGATGTGGGACAAGTACTCATACTTGAACACCCAACAATCTCCCCCTCAAGTGTGAGTTTCTTCCACATCGGGCTTAGGCATACTCCCCCTAGAAGCATCTTCTGCGACATCCTCAAGAGCCTGCTCCATAACACCAAGCCCGTGTTCAGAGGAGCACGCGCCTGCCAATCTCTTAGGTTTTTAAGAGTCACGCCTTACAACTCCACACCTGGGCCTGAAACTGGAGTCTCGAGCTCGCTCCACGTGGGGGCAGCAATCACAGGGCAAACCATGTCGCGTATCAATATCGATCACAGCCGAACCTTCGGCTCCGCTACCACTTGTTAGCAAGTAAAGCGCCGGGAGTAGCTCGCAAATCGGGGAGAAAACAAGCGAGGCCCAAGTGAGATCCACACTCGTGGGTTCAGACACCACAAAGTAACCCAAAACCTTAAGGCATTGGGTACATGGGTCCATTCCACTTATATTTTACTCACTTGGTCTCTTTCTATCCGATGTGGGACAAGTACTCATACTTGAACACCCAACAGTTTCATCCCGTAGGATGAGTTGCTCGTGGTACAGGTACGTGGTTCGGCCAGCTGCTGTTTCTACTCCACTAGACTCCGGATCCATACCTCCGCTGCATCTCATTCTAAGTCTTCCGCTGCTGATTATTATATGTTGCTGTATTTTATATGTTGCTGTGTTGCTGTATTACTTCCTTTGCTGTATCATGTATTATATGTTTCTGCTACTGCTGTTGTGGCTTGAATAATGGTCCTCGGGATCGGGTGACGGATGTTGTATTTGGGAATTACTTGTATTGTATTTTATATTGTATGTACTGTCTGCTACTGTAGTAAGAACAGTTCTGGCACGTATTTACTGTGTACGGTAAATACGGGTCGGGGAGCTTCATAGCACTGGAGCAAATTTTCCACATGCGGTCATGGAAAAAGTAGCATTTTATTCTGTCCAATGAACTTTTCTTAGGTAAGCTAACACAGATCAGATGTAGGCAATCTAGGAAATTGACAATTGATTATCAACAAAGGATTCTATCTCTCTCTACCTAGGAGAAATATGGGTCAAACCAATCAAATTTAAGTTTCAAATACTACTAAAAACACCGCTGCTAAAGAAATTGTTTTTAGTATGCACAGTAAATAATATGACCAATTTGGCGCCAACTCATGGGTGAGGCAATACATCTAGCTAGGTAGTCAGGATTGGGGGAAGTAATTCAGATTTGGACCCCAAAACATGAGCTCTTGTGTCAGGAAAAATTTCTGTCCAAGGAAGATTGATTATTTCTCCACTTGTGGTAACTCCAACAGGATAAGGAAGCAAATGGCCAGGCAAATCATGGACAAATTTATCAGATGAGTAGAGTTCCCAGTGCTTGTTAGCTGTGTGGTTCACTTTCCGGACGCATTCCAGGCTCTCAGGTTGGAGAAAGGAGTCATCAAGTAGGCCCAAGTGTTCATACCATAATGACAACCTGAACCCATGAATTTCACCCCTGACTGGCTGCTTGGTGGCCAAGTAGTGTGGCTGGAAAGCTCCCATTGCTATCTCTGTATCTCTTGCACCATCCATAGATCGTTGATTAATGTTGGAGGATCCAATGATTATATACTCATCGTCAACTGCAAAATGACACGGAAGGGAAATTATACAATCTGCTATGTTGTTAATGAACTGTACTTTGTTGAGCTAGTAACTCAACAATATGATAATTTTCCGGATGGAACAAAGAAAGAAACTTTAGCATTACAAAAAATTTAGTGAACTCACCAATCATCATCTTGGCATGGACATAGATCATAAATCGTCTAGATTGTTGAGCTCTACTGTAGTTTGAATTAGGTTCAGGTCTCTCAGGAGGTGCATATTCTCTGGCCTTTTTCAGCTCTCGGTTGCCAAGGCAAAAGAAAGACAAATAATCCTTTGGATTTGCCTCAATCCCTTTGTCACGAAGAGCTTCAGCTATGTCTCCGTACATCATTTCCATTGTCTTATTTTGCCAGTTCAGTATTGCTTGAACAGATCCACTTTCTGGGATACCTTCAGGCCACATAGGAATGACAACGTAGACCATAAATCTTTCTCCAGTTTTAATCTTGCTAACAATCTTTAATGACAGTTCTTTTGGGATAAGATGCAGTGAAACAACCTGGTCATCCTTTATGTCTTTTGTGTTCCAACAAAATGAACTTCCAAGAAAGTACTGGTTTTCAATGTAGATGAAGTTTTTTGCTCGCCGAATGGCATTGATATAAGCATCCTGAATACTTCTGTCAATGATATTTTCCTTCCAGCTAACAAGACCTGCCCTTGCTGCTTCTTCAGGATCTTCAGGTAAGCCAATAGCAGCTCCGCTATTGATGGAGCGAAATAATTGAACATTCCATGTTTCATGGTCTTCAGGGGACACCACAGAAGATGCTGGCATAACAATGCCATCAAGTTCTTCCAGTTGCAGAAGCAGGTCCTTCTTTCCTTGCCTCCTCCATCTTTGCTCGAAATTAAGCAATACATCCCAAGCAATTTCTCCCTCTAACCTACAATGAATATCATGCCAAGGCTCCCTTGGTCCTCCCCTTACAATCGAAGCACCTGTAAAATTAGGCTGATGAAAATCATTATGGTGTACTGTCCCCAAAGTCCCGAAAAGGGGATGACATGGTGTATCATATCTACCATCGCAAAGATCAATACCACCAATGAAACTCACAATCCTTCTCTTCCCCAGTTCTGCATTTGGATATTCACCATCAACCACCACCGTCTTCTGATGATGTGTGAACAGTGTGGAAATCACAATGTCTTGTTCAATGCTTTCTTCATGATCAGTGTTACGAGGGCATAATACACAATGGACCTTCGAGTTTTTGAAGTAACTTTCAGTATCTTCGTCATGTGTAGCCATAACTCCGTCATTTTTTAGTAATTTCACTGATGTTCTGTCATCCCAGACAAGCATTAGGACCCTAACACCTTCATCAGCCTTTCTCTTGAGTAATTCTCCCAGGATTATGTCTCCTCCGGGTTTTTGTCTCCTCAGGTCCCTTACCAAGGTGATCTTAGTATAGACAGACCATCCTGTGATGTAGATTAAGTGTTTTGCATTAGAAATGGCATCATAAATATCTTCCCAGCATCGATGTGGCTCATACTGCTTTCCCTCAGCTAGAGTGATTTTAGGAACAAATTCATATGGCAGATGAGCATCTTGGTATAGGGAAACCTTGCACCCACTTCTTTGAGCAAAGAATGTGTACGGTACACCTGGAAACGTAGGACTTTCAATCCCTTTGGACCAGTTACGTCGTTTCATGGCATCGAAAAATTGCACTTTAACATGAATCTTTGTATGTCTGTGAAGAGGCTTATGGTTTTCATCCATGACTTGAAGCCATCTACTCACTTCTTCGCCCTGTAGGAGTTCCACAGCAGGCATATAAGCTTTACCTATTTCCCCAATAGGATTGTGTTCTTTGATAGAGAAGACAACATTAGAAGTCAAATGTGCACAGTAAATGCGCAAAGACTCTTGCCACTGCGGATTAGTTCGTGTGTGCTCTAGCAATCTGGTTTGGCCAACTGTAGCAACATCCAAATCAATTGTAACATATAACTTGGAATTGGAGGAAGACTTTCCACATCCTATACTTCCTTCAAAATTTTCCAATATCTGCAGAAACATTAAAGATGATGAACTTAGAACATTTCCTGGAAATGATCTTTGTTTGAGAACCAGCAGGTACGTATGCAGCTTAAACTTTTAGGTTCCAAAGTGCCTCTCAATGGAAATTGGCACAGTATAACCGACAAGAGCATTCCCAGATATACGTAACCTGAGGTACTACATCTTTGTTGTGAGAGCACTTTTTTTACAACATCAGTCTTTAGTGAATTGAAATACATATTCATCTTATGGCCAGCACCAGCAACAGCCGGTCACAATTTTTTTTTTTAACTAAACACTTTTTTCGATTTTTTAAAAATATAACTACAGAGAACGAATGGCTTACTTAAACTAAAGTATATATGACAAAGAAGATGTGACAACGAAGATATCACTCAAGGGCAATGATGAGATAAATTCTCTTAAGTAATGAAATAAGCAATCGAGGAAAATCAAATGCAGCAGTAAAAAAGTTTGTTCTCCAACAAGAGAAATGCAGTAGGATATCTGAAGCGTTGAAGATGATGATCATGAAATTGAATTGAGAGGATTGAGAACATATATACCTTGCAAAACAAGTTGCCGCAACAATGACCGTGAAGCCCATCAACCTCATAGACCGTCACATGAAGGGTTCCATGCAGCAAAACACGCTCCATTCCTTTTCTTGATTTCAGGAGCCTAAGTTTTGTATGCTACAGATAGGTTTAGGCCCAAACCGAGCAAGGCCGGTGAACCAGAAGAACTGGAATAGATATGGAAGACAAGAAAAGAAGAACAATATAATGTCAGGAATGTTTTAGAAAGTAAATAAATGATGAAGCAGGCCTCAACTCTCGGGGCAATTTGATTTTGTTTAATTCTGCTGATGAATTGCCACGGTCTGTGCTTTGAAGATTACAAATAAAACCTTCTAAATAACCATGTGTTTGACTTGCAGCATAGGTACTAGTAATAAAATGAAAGAAAGTTCCATTGAACATCTTTCAGATGTGGACTCTTGAAACTAAGGGTGCATACCAGGTACAAATTTCACACAGAGGAAAAAGATCCTAGGTAATTTGGAGTAGGAAATTGGGAATTTCTCACAATTTCTACATGACTAGGGTCAATGTACTTAATGGTGTAGGATTCTAGAGTTCTTATTGGTGTTAAACACTTACCTAATCTATTCGGGGTAAATTTCCCCGAGGAGAGCCTTTCAGCTCCAAAAAAGCTTATAACTGGGGAAGGCTGATCCTGTACTTACCGGTTTTTCCTGATAGAAGCTGTGCCTGTTCCAAATAAAATTGGAGCTAAAACTTTTGTTATCCCAACTTTGTGACTCTACATATGTGCATTGCAAGGCGCCAATTTGATTTTGTTTACTACAAGTGGACTCTTTCGTGGAGACACAGCGGTTTATCTTGTCAGAAACTAGTACAACTAAACACCCTTCGAGAGCGAAACGTAGGATGCATTTTATATTCCATGATACCTAATCTTTGTCCTGGTCCATCTTGTCACCAGTTATTTTTCTCTTATACCGTTTGTTTTTTGCTCTCTAATTCCGGATGAGTATTGACTGCAGAAAGAGGATCTGAGATTGTACCTAAGTAGTCCACATAACCTATGACTTGGTCCTCATAAAGTCTAAACCTGCTAAATAAACAATCTTAGATCATTTTGTGACACAACTGGAGGGTTCTTTTAACAAAATACAACTGAGGACATAGTTACCTGGGAAGTTAATCCCTCTAATCAAAAGCTATCACTATCAGGTAGGAAAAAAAGAAAGCAACAATGCATCTGGACGCGTAACTGCATGCAACTTGTTCATTGTGTCCAAACTCAAATAAGCAGCTTGCTTTATTCTATTAGCAACTGTCACTATCATGACATTCTTAACCCTCCAATGAGTAAAGAAATAGGGGGTTTACTCTTGAGGATGTTCAGACTTGAGAGTTAAGAAATTTCATAACACCTTTGAACACTATTTTCGGTTGATCAGTTCCACCATTTGAATAAGAAGTCAAACATTTCACACTGTTTCTTTTTCTTTTTTTTTTTTGCTTTTTTTGTTATTACAATTTACTTGGCAAACATACAACATATACCAGAGAAAATTCAGATGAGCAGTTACTTTACAAGGATAAGGGATACAATGAAGCATTAGGAGTGAGATCACGAGCGACCCTAAGAAGGTGTTCTATATTGATATCAGGGTAGTGCTGTAAAAGCCTCAGGTTGGCCGCAAAATCACCACTTAAGAGCCTGCTTTTGACACACAACAGCATTGCACAACAGATCCTCAAAAGCATGTCCTGCAAGGAAATTAGTCAACATCTCCTCAAGATTTTGCTGGACTGAGAAGCTGGACGAGTGATGTATCACTAATAACTTAAAAGCTAGAAATCGAAGGAAAGAGAGAGGAGACCTGAATACCGAAAGGATTACTCAGAAGAGAATCCCAAATTCTTAAGATGGAGTGGAAGTTGAACTCTTGCGTCAGTAGCAATGTGATCCATCTGAATGCATAGAATTGTGGCTTCACCTGCTCATTTCAACAAATCATATATGTGAGCTTCCATGATGGAGATTAATTTGTTTAATCAGCAGATTCTGATAACTGATGACCCAGTAGGGAGTTTTTAACACAGCCTCAAACAACCAAGAAGGCTTGGTAAGAAAATTCCATCATCAGGCACAAACATTTGTCACAGACAAATTTTATAAGAATCATGCATGCTAAGCATTTTCTTGAGTAGGGACCTAAATTCACCTTATTTCTAACTTCAAGATGTTGCCACAGTTCCTCATCATTTGCTTTCAACAAGTCGACCAAGCGGGAAAGAGTAGAGAGAATACCAACAGGACTGTTATCCAGCTGTTGACAAAAGTGGTCTACTGATTCGCCAAGTAGTCTAACAAAACAGAAAAAACTATCTGCTTCTATATTTGCCTGTGAAATGGAGCAACAGAATGAATCAAATCAATATCCTTTCAGAACTTCCAATATGATACTGGGATATATAAAATGTTTCTGTAAACATCTTCATGTCTGCTTAGGAATAGTGAAACAGAATATGCCTTACAGCATTTTGTTCATCATTGTCCGAGCTAAAGACATACAAGATTGGAGCCAAAACCTCATTCATCCCTTGAACATAACAAATAGCGGGATTCAGTTTTGCAAATAGAAGTAGAATGTTCCTCATTGCTTCCTGCAGGTAGACATATATGAAATAATTCTCAGTTACCTTTGTCCTACATACTTCCTGAGAAAAGTCTAGGAATTAAGAGAAACAGGAGACATGTTTTCACGAAGGAAACTGACTGCAACTTTTCGCTTTCATTTTGGATACAGCAAAAAGCACCACATACAAAATTGAATATCAAGGGAAAGGAAAAAGAAAAGATGAAGTATAGAGAAAAGATAACCCTGTTTTTCGTACTGAATGGCGATTCCCCGGAGAAGAATTTCATGTCTGGGTGCGTACGTTGCAGATCACGATCAATTTGTTCAGCAATTTCCGTGTGCTAGAAACAGAATGTGATTTGATGAAACTAGAACACCAACTAAGTTGAAAGAATTCCACACAAAAACTTTTTTAAAAAATTTAGGAGACCCACCTGAAAGTATTGATGCCAAGGACTAGCCTTACCAACACTTAAAGGATGATCTTCATCAGAAATTTCTTGCCGCTTAAGGGGACCAGCAGCATCACCTACAGCATTCAGCTCATCAGAATCTAATCCACCATCTTCTGTCTTTCTTTGCTCTGACTGTCCAGATTCAGCATTTCGATTAGTGATATCAAATATCAATCACAGCCCAATAATACAACCGGTAGTGATATACTTCTGCAAATTGAGAAGTCAGCAAAGCTGTATAAAAGGGCACACAGGAATCAGCAACTTACAGGACTTGATAGAAGCTCCTCTTTCAGCTTACTATATTTCTGTCTGTTTTCAATCAGTTCCTTCTCCCACATGTCACGAGATGGAGGCAAGTAACCCAGGAGTAGCTGCAAGAATTAAAGCTTGCAGAAAATTGTGCGCGTGCATCAACAAGTAATAACACTGTTGCACTTGGTAGTGAATATCTATGCAATTCATTTCCACCGCAATGTGTGCTACAAAGTGATAAGACAAGGGAACATGCAGGCCTATCGTTTTATAATTTTGCAGTAATCATAGTCTCCCTTTCATCCAATTCGTATTTTTCAGTAACACATGTCATGTAACACAGTTGGAGGGATGCCTAGGTTTTCTCATAAGCTTTGGCTGCCGATTGCTGGTGCTTTTCCAAGGCATATAGACATAACTGTACTACTGTAGAAAGAAAGAAAGAAAGAAAGAAAGAAAGAAAGAAAGAAAGAAAGAAAGAAAGAAAGAAAGAAAGAAATAGACATACCTTCCAAACTGTTGCCCGTAAACCTCCTCCATCAGGGAGTCCCGTGCTAGCAAGTGCCTTCAATTTCTCCAGATTGATCTCCTTCTGAGAAACCTGACCAGGAAACAGAATGGAAAGACGAATAAGAAAGAAAGAAGTACAAACTTGAAATGTAGCCATAAAGCACCTTTGCTGTGTCAAATGAAGGATAATTAAAGAAGTGAACGGAAATCTTTCACATTAGTAAATGAACTGAATTGAACTATTTGCATTCACATTAGTAAAAAGCATTGATCTGAACAAGACAAACAGATGGATTACTGCCAATCCCATAACCCATCAAATCAGACCACAGAAATGACATTTATAATTCTCACCTCATACTCAATATCAGATCTTTTCTCATCAACAGCAAATGCCTCCATCTCCTTAACCTGACCCAACTCATCTTTCTCGGTCCTTTTACGGGTATGATGAACATTAATCTCTTCATCCATCTTTTTGTCACGTTCATATTGATATTGGAATTCCAAGTCTTTAATATTACCACCTTCCTTATCTTCCAACCAAACCCCATTTGGTTCTATAATCTCCAGCTCCTTCCCGAACTCAAGCCCTCCATTTTCCTCTTCGGTAATATCCTCAAGACCTGCAACCAGGCTCCCAAGCCGGTCCGGGAAGACCCGGCGAGCTTTGTCAGGGAGCTTGATAAGCTTTCCTTGATGCATAACGTGACTGAGCTCAGGAGAGTTGAACCGGGCGAGTTGGGGTTCTGAGGGCGTGTAGCTGTTACGAGTAGCTTGAGAAAGTGAAGACAAAAATGGAAAAGAAAAGAGTGAATGTCTCCGCTTGAGGGTCATGACTCGGTGGTTAACTCGGTTATGAATTGAACTCCGTCTTTACCATTTCAGAGAGTAGAATGGTAGTTATTGTAACCGTTGAATTGCAGTTGAAGTGAGGGATTTTGTGGTTTTAAAAAAAAGTTTGAAAATGGTTGGATTTTGTGGATTTTTGGGCTTTCAAGCCCAGGTGATTCTTTTACCCGGAAAAAGAAATACTACGTAAGCGCCCACTCACCTAAGCAAACACCATTTGTTTCTATCAAGTCCAATGCCAAGAAATAAGAAGTAGCCCGTAAGTCCGTGATTAAGTTCTGATCCCAAATTAAGGCCATCAAAATCCAAATCCCAAGCCATGAGACTGGATTAAAACTAGTCCAGAACACTCTTTTTCATTTTTTTCTTGAGCGGCCCAAAAGCATAATACTGTACAATCTATGGCAGTAACGTATTCAATTAATTCCACAATCCTTGATAATTTGTGGTTCTGACAGTCCGGAATATTATAATCATTCATATAACCAATCATTTTCTCAAGAAAAAAAAAAAGAAAGAAAAATACAAACAATCAAATGTTAATGTCAGCATTATTACCTTCTTAATTCGGGGATATGGTTACAAACTACGTACATTGATTAGGCTTCTTCTCTAGACCGCAGGAAACGTAAGCTACAAGCCTTGGCTATGTACTTTTAACTTCGCTAGTACTAAATTAATGATAGTAGAAAAATACGCTTTTTTTTTTCTGGTATACTCATGTTAATATCTACATTATTACCTTCTTAATTCTGGGTGGGACTGCTATTCCATCATAATTCATCTCTAGCTTCCACGCTTCCTAGCTAGCTACCAGTGGTCTTAACTCTTTATTTCACTTGAAGAGCGCACACGCTCACTACAATTAATTTCCCCCATACCATCACATCAATGGTAACCTTTTTTTCTACGCAATACATGTGAAATGAGAGATAATATATATGTATAAAACAAAATTATAAACTCGGTATAGATTTACTACTAATGAGAGCTGTTTTAACAAGACATTTCGATTTCAAGTCTTAAAAACTAATTAGGATTCCGCGAGTCAAAGCTATCAACCTTTATTATTTCATCATGCTTTCATTTGAATTATTCTAAACCAGTGAAAATAGGCTAGCCTAAGACACCGATACAAAAGAAAAAAATGAAACAAAACTATAACCAACCACATATAACTTTGCGTTTAGTAATAAAAGCAGTGTCACCCGCAGGTTAAATAGAACAGAAAGTAAGGGAAGGGCTTGTGTACGTGACAATGGTGTGTCGGGCCGGAGAGCAGTACTATAGCTAGGCAAGGATGGTAACTCATCATAGTTAACTATATATAATGGAGTTTTGGACCATATTGTTGTTGTTAATGATCTGTCACAAATGTGTCACTGTTTGTCAAACGAATGTGTGTACTATTCTGCAAATCTTGATGGGTGTTTGCATTTCCCCAAGTCTCACTCATGCATGTGAGGTTGGTCTCATAATTTATGATATGTTTTAACCCGTACGTCTTATAGCAATGTCTTTGTATGCTTATATATGTGGCTAAGCTAGGGCTATTGGTCCAGACAACAAAATAAGTGCACATGCAATCGGATGAGATGTAAACCTTCTTTTTTCGTTTCCGGTCTAAAGTAGTCAAAATTTTGATCTTTTCATAACCAATATCGAGTCAAGAATATATCAAGGTTGCTTAATTTGTTGGTCAAAAAAAAGAAACTAAAAATGGGATTTAGTAAGTGGCTGAATATATGCAGGAGAAAAATAAACTATTTGACGCAAATTAAGAAAGTATAGGATGAGTAGTAAAATTTGTATAGAAGAGTTATGCAGATACATTTGATATATATATATATATATATGATAAGTGAATTTATTATTTTATAATTTGTCTATATGTGAACTTTTCAACGTGTTCTAAGCATTTTCTACAAGAAAAGCCTATACGTTTCTTATACTTTTCCTGATTTATTACTTGGAAGGTAAACCAAAAATCCTTTCTTTCTTTTCTTTTCTCTTTTTTCTTGATAAGAGTACCAAACGTCCTATATTCATCCCTATTGTTCTTTGTTTTCAAAAAAGCTC
Organism: Turnera subulata; assembly: GCA_028386065.3. Taxonomy (NCBI): domain Eukaryota; kingdom Viridiplantae; phylum Streptophyta; class Magnoliopsida; order Malpighiales; family Passifloraceae; genus Turnera; species Turnera subulata. Next base: position 36,867 of record JAKUCV010007341.1, read on the forward strand.
GGTAGGATTAATAATGCACCACCAAAAGTGGTGGAGAATTATATCACAGAGTGGACCGCAACATAAGCATAGACTTTAGCTTTAATTTAGTTATTAAAATCCTAAGAAGGATGACCAGATGTTGTTTTCCATAACAAGACATGTAGATGAAGCTATATTGACAAGTCTTATTTTATATACTTCTACCGGGGCTTCCCACATGAGCCATGTAAGAAGTGTTATAAGTAAAGTTCCCATAAAAATTCAAAAGATAAACACAAATTGATCTCATGTATATAATCGGTTCAATTTCGGGTGAGAATTATTATTTTAGTAAGAATTATTTTTCTTGCTTTACTTTGCTATGAAGAAACATGAAAAAGAAATCTCTTAATCTTCACTGGAATTTGCATGGTGATATCGTTGTTGTGCAAATGATGCCGAAATCCTAAAACTGCTATATATTGGTCTTAATCGCCCACCATGTGTTAGGTGTTCAGTTCAAATCTCGCACTTTTGTAAGTTGTCCAGCTGCATCATTATAAATATTGTCAATCCAATGATGATTACATGACGCATAGCGCTCTACGTCTTAATTAATTAGTTTTCATCAGAAAGAAAAGAACCCTAAAAATTAAGGTGGGGATTTTGGAGTAAGACACAACAAAGATTGTGGGCGCGGGTCCTAAATCATCGGTTAGGAAAAAGACATGGAGGATGAGAAAAAAAGATACTAGCATAAGAAAAGGACAAGTATTAATTAATCCAAAGAAACAGATTATATTTGATTGTTGATTTAAAATCTCTCTTGATTTGTTAAGGCTGATTTTCTTCTTCTTTTTCTTTCTTTCTTTTTGACACTCTTTTGATCATTCAAGCCGAAAAGCAATGTAATTCACCCGAATCTCGAAGCTGCTTCTTGAAATTGGATGTGAAAGGTGGATTGTACTGGAATAGCTAGTGAAAACAATAATTGAAATATAGTTTCAACTTTATTCTTATTACGTTAGTTGACAATTTTTTTTTCATAGTAGCTACTACGCACTAGAAATCATCTGGATACCATTTCATCTATGTCTTGAGTAACCAAAGTACCAAACACGGTAAGAAAAATATTAAGTTTCTAAATCGTCGTTGTTTAGTTGTCTCCAATGCTCACTTCGTAATGCTAAACTTAATTAACTCGATCGGTTTTAACTAAATAAAAGATTACTGCTCACTAGCTTTTACTTAACGGAAACGAACTAAAATCATTCATGAATTGAGAAATCAAATTTCTATCCGAACCTTGCTAAAATTTTGAAAATTTCCTTGAAAGATGGAGTATGCACACATGGAGTGGAAAACAAAGACAACAAATCACAAATATTTTGCATGACCCCAATTTCATCTGAAAAAAGTAAAGATAAGCATTTAATAGAGGTTGTACAAAATGAGAAATTCCAAGGGGAAACAAAAAAGCAAAATGTGCAAGCTAATCAGTACAACCATTAGCTTCTTTATTGATTTTATCTTTTCTTTTAAAAGGTGTTACTAGTATAATTCGTTTTGTGGGATATAGTATACGTACGACATTTGACATCGGACATGTAGCAATGAAGAAGAGTACTTTTTGTGGAACTAGTGCATGTAACGTACATTCATGGAGAGACGAACGTGAAACCGGTTTTCTTTTCTCTTTTCAATACAGGTCATCAGCGCTATATATCTTAATTAATTTTCGATATATAATTTCTTTTCTGGAAAATTTTCAATCACCTAAATTTTGCCATAGAGGCTCCCCTCAACCTAAACTTTAATTCACTAAAAAAAACTTTGCCATACAAGTCATATATACTTACAGGTTAATGTTTTCTCATCTTCCACGCTTTTCGCATCTTACACGCAATGTGTATATATATGCAAGTCTAGCTCCTTCTTAATATGCGCCTAATCTTTTGCTCGTACGTCCCCTCTAGCTAGACTTGTTTTAATGAATTTTAACTGCCCATTTATTTCACTTCCATTTAAACTTTAAACTGATTAAGCCAGGACAGGACAAAGTTGAAACCAAACACAGAAGATGATGCATGAGTCCCCACATCATCACATCATCCGTTTCCGTTTCCATGGATTTGGGTATGGAACAAAAACGCCTAGCCAATGGCAATGCAAATCTAGGAAAGGTGTGCCAGCCCCATTATTTAAGAGGGTAGGTCAAGTCACTTGCAGACTGAGTGAGGGGAGAGAGAGCTGTGGGTGCGGGTGGGGATATGATCTGATACTTGTTAAATATACTACTTGCACCTTCTTTGTACTAGAAACCTTTTTAGTTCGCCGACAAATTGTAATACGTTGCACTGGACAGTACTGGATGTGTCCACGTACTGCCTTGATCTCTTATATATCACAACCTTTCTGTACTTTCACCCATCTCTGAGCATTGTGTACTTTCTTTGTCTCCAAAAAATCTCTCCCTGCAACAAAGAATGGTGCATTCCAAGAAAAAGTTCAGAGGAGTCAGGCAGCGCCATTGGGGTTCTTGGGTGTCAGAAATTCGACATCCTCTGCTGTAAGAATCTTCCAAGCTAGAACATTTTTCATTTCCTTTTGTCAAATTTCTTACGTTTTCCTTAAAACTTTTATTTTCCTTCCTGGTTAATTCGTATTAATTTTTGCACAGGAAAAGGAGGGTCTGGCTTGGAACATTTGAGACAGCAGAAGAGGCAGCTAGAGCTTATGATCAGGCTGCAATTTTGATGAGCGGCCGAAATGCCAAAACAAACTTCCCTGTAACTCAAGCTCCAGCAGGTGATGAAGACCAGGCCGCCGCCAAAGCAAGTCATGAACAACCTACACCCACGCCACCAAATGGCTTATCCGAGATCTTACACGCCAAGCTTCGAAAATGCAGCAAGATCCCGTCGCCTTCCATGACTTGCTTGCGTCTTGACACCGAGAACTCCGGCCATATCGGAGTGTGGCAGAAGCGTGCCGGCCAGCGCTCCGATTCCAATTGGGTCATGACCGTGCAGCTTGCAAAGAGAAACAACCAAGCCCTCCCTGAAGGCACATTGCCCTTGCCGGAGTCCTCTCAAGGTTTAGCCGGGCCGGAGCTCCGAGCAGAAATGGATGAAGAGGAGAGGATTGCACTGCAAATGATTGAAGAGCTTCTTAACAGGAATTATGCTAGCCCTTCCTTTGGAGCTCAAGATGGGGATAGTAGCAACTTTTACCTCCATGGGGATCCTTGATTCACGGTATACTTAATTCGGTGCTTGTTTGACTTAATTAAGTGATTGATGTGATTTGTATAGCTTGGTGTATGTATTGCACACATGATTATATATAGCTACCTATACATGATTATTAAGTATATATATAGCTTATCTATTTTGAGTGTATCTTCATAAACGGGTTCAAAAGGGGGTGATATGTAACAGGAAATATTATTTATTTTGTAATTGTGTTTATCCAAAATAATGGAGTGCTATGAGTACCCAAAAAAATGATCCAAGGAATTAATTCGTGTTCTTTCGTATAAATGACTCTATGATTTAATCTTATATATATAATAATCCGGCTGGGGATATATATAATGTATGGCTTTTTATCATTACAAAGCCTAACCAGCTTCCGACTCTACAGGGTAATATACTTGATCCTCTTCCAAATTTACAGGGTAATACGTGATCCTCTTCCATTGCTCAACATGCACTCCTTTTCCTTTTTTGTTGTCTTTATATATATATTGTGGACTAGAATGGTTCAAGAATTGTACGTACGAGTATGCTGCTGCCTTACAATGTTCTTTCCCTGTACACTTGACAAGTCAAAGTCAGGAATTAAGTTACAAGATATTTTATTTTATTCTTCAGACAGTACGATAATAAAACTTAAGTTTCGTGGAGATCGGAGAAATTAAGTCACAGAAAAGGACTTTCTTCTTTTTCTGCGAAATTGAAAACGATTCATATGCGAGGGAAACAGAGTAAAACCTACGGGATTCCACCAATTGGTACCGGATAGAACTGAAACACTATTTAACTAAACATCATCCGTAATATGCTCTTTCTAGGAAAGTATACCAAGTCGTTGTTGGCTTTTCTCACACCACTAACCTTTTTTTTTTTTCCTGAAGATTTTGCTACTAGCTAGGTGGAAATTTTTGAAATTGGCGCACCTTATTGGTTTGTATGATATTAGCATGCACGATATGATATATTGAAAAAATTGAAAAAGAAACAAGTTTCACTCCCATTATGAAAAATGAAAAGCAAAACGGAAAGTAAATAGAACTAATAGGAGAACTTATATGTGCAGAAAGTATTTTAGCTTGGGAGGGACCATTATGCAGACCTTGTATGGTGTAGGCTAGTTTTATCTGGGGTTGTTTTGTTCTGGTTTTTTTTTTCCTCTTAGTTATCGCCTTACTGTTTACACATATTTTCCTGAGACCATGAGGGTGTCATTCGTTTCGATGACCACCTGAGTACTTTTATTCAATCAAGATCGTGTTTTACCCAAAAAAAAAAACTAATAGGAGAAATTAGCGAACCAAAGCATAAATGAAAAATATAAATTAAGTGTGAAGAAATTCATACTTTTTTACCTGAATATGGGGACAAACTTAAGGGTTGATACATTAGATATATTTTTTGGCTATATTTAATTATCTACTATATATATGCTTACACAATATGTCAATAAAAATATGAATCACTTGAATTTCTCAGGGGGAGTAGCGAATATGATCGAAGAGCTTCTTAACAGGAAATATGCTACATTAATTAATTAAACCCAAGGGTTACATGGGCGGGGATACCCTGGAGGAGGTGGTTGCTGGAAGTAGTTAACAACCTAATGAACGGAAGGGAGGAGCATGTGCTAATTTAAAAACAAAAAGAGAAACCTAATGATCGGAAGGGAGGAGCATGTGCTAATTTAAAAACAAAAAGAGAACCATATAGTATGCATATATTTTCCAGGGATAACGTCATTTTGTGTTGGTTAAGAGAATGTAATTAATCTTGTAACATATCCATCTCCAATTTGTATAACAGAATTCGTTAAAAAAAAAATTGCTTGAATTACAGAGAACAAATTAAGGATCATATATATATAATGCCAAGCATTGACATTTCATGTCCAGTCGTGAATTTTAAGGTCACTACATCAAGTCCGGCTGCGTTTGGTTCACTGGACGGGACTGGACTGGATTGGACTGGACGGGACTGGACTGAACTGAACTGAACTGGGTAATTGTACTGTCCAATATAGCGTTTGGTATGAGGGACACTGAATGGAACTGTTGTACTGAATTATGTTTGGTTAGCTGTACACTAAACGGGACTAAAAGCTAGAATGTCATTGTCCTTGATGCGGTAGAGATTATTTAAATACGTAATGTAGTCAAATCTAGGCTTTAAACAACATATATAACTTTATTAGACCATTTATTTTTGACAATATATATTTTGATATTATGATCATAATTTGAATATTAAAATTAATAAATTGGTCAATATAGTATTTATAGATGATAAATACATAATTAATATATACAATTTAGACTATAATTAATACATGAAATTTTATTATTATTTACAACATCTATATCATACTTGGAATATAAAATTAAGAAATTGGTCTCAAGATATTTTGCCAAATCAAATTCATAATATATAGGTACATACAATCACCGAGATTTTGACAAACTAAATGGTGATTTTCTTATTTAGAAAAATAAAAAAAATAAAAAAATCTCACGTCACACCCAACTACTCAACAAATTAATTGTTGATTTTCAAATTTAGAAAAATAAAAAAGAGAAAAAATCTCACCTCACGCTTGACAAATTAAATGGTGATTTTCAACTTTAGAAAAATATTAAAGGAAAAAAAGTCTCACCTCACGCCGCAATTACTTGACAAATTAAATGATGATTTCCAAATTTTTAAAAATAAAAAAGGAAAAAGAATCTCACCCTCACTCAGCAATTAATTAAGACTTTAAAAAATTAAAAATAATCTAATTTAGAAAAATAAAAATGGTAAAAAAATCTCACGCTCACACCGTCTTCCCTTCTCTTCTCAAAGTGATTTCCTTAATTTAAAAAAAAATGAAAAACAACAAAAAAAACTCCCCCTCTCCCTCAAATCCCTAAACCACCGCCCCACCCCTACAGCACAGCCTTCGTCTTCCTCTCCTCCTCCTCCCTCAATCTCCGTCCCCGTTTATGGCCTCTCTCCTCGCACTCACCGCCGAAGTTGAAACCTCAGGCGTGCACACGGCGGCAAAATCTCACCTTTTTCTCCCTCCCTCTTCACCTCCACGCCACCCTCCTCCTCCGGCCGACTCTTCTCCCCTCCGCGCCACCCTCCTCCCTCAAATCGTCTTCCTCGGCCCCCATCCTCCTCCCTATCAGATCAGTTGCCGTCGCCATGGTTATCTCCCTCGCCGTCATGGTTCTTCTTGGGTGTGGAAAAAAATATGGAGGAAAAAATTAAAACGAAAATTTAGTTTAGGTTTTGTATCTTGGATAGTTTTGTCATTAGGAAAAATATCTAGGGATAATTTTGGCATGTGAACAGGGTTGTCCCATTGGACATGTTCTTGCCGCAGCTTTTGCTGTGGACAAGAATTCATAAAATTTGTCCCAGTAGTTTGGGACGCGTGTCCCACGTAATTTGTTGTCCTGCGAGGCAAACAATACCAAAAACTAATCTGTCCCAACGCGCTTAGGACATGTCCCGTGAGGCAAACGCGAAGTGACTTAGTAGGTACGAAGTTCACCGTGGTGACAACGGGTCGTTGGCTTTAGGTAGGTTTGCATGCTGATCACTCGTCAAGGGTTGATGTGGAAAGAAAGCTAAGTCATCAGTGCATGAACGAATAAAACAAATTTTCTTTTTACAAATGACAATCACATTTTTCTTTTTTATCTTCTCGGTATTTTGGTCTGATATGGCATTATATGCATATGCACCAGTTACTCCATATTGTGCCAATACCTACATGTACATGGGTACGCTGGCTGAATGCTATAATTATGAAGATTGGATTTTTTTATATATATGTATATATATATAGGTTCCAAATCTGGATGAATTTCTTATTCTATGGTTTTTGTTTTCAGCGAGACGCTGATATACGTAGGAATTATAATAGTCATGGTTCTTATAACCATTGACTACGAATATTCAAAGTCGCAAAAATTCAAGATAAAAAAATAGAAACTTTTTAAAGCATATTAATCAATATATCAGCAGATTCCTAAAATGTGACAAGTGCTTTTACTTATATATCCTTCTAAAAATTTCTATATTACAATTGACATGTAAATAATTTAATCGTAATGGTTTCACCCACACTGCTGCTGTAGTGCTCTGTTGTATTATGACTCAAATTGGAAACATAGGTACAACCCACTTACCATGTTGATGGACTTGATGAATCCAAAACAACAGAAAGTTTATGTTCGGCCTCTTACTGTTCGGTCCCAGAGGGTAAGCCGACACCAAAGTCTTATGAAGCATTTGATGAGTTGGGTAACGTTCTGACATGGCAGCCCAAATCTTTTAATACCAGAAGAAGTTGTATGTATCCTTAAATAGCAGTTAGCGCTTAGCACCAACGCCTATTGAACAATAATAGCCTTCTTAGTTACCAGAGAAACAATAATAGCATTCTAGAACAAGAGAGTATTATTTAATACAAGATTATTTCCGACATAATTTTGTCATGATAGAACTCCATTAACTTTCTAATCATCTTTCTTTCCTTTTGTTGTATGGATTGAGTATCCTCCTGGTATTATACTCAGGGAACTCAATTTAGACTGTACTTAACATCGTATGTGAATAAAGCGTCATTTTCAATCAAAAAAAAATTCCACCTCTATTGTTAACCTCTTCGTCAAGTCCTCTCTGCCTCTGGTTTCACAATGGAACAGCTCTTCCCAGAGAAACAATAATAGCATTCTAGAACAAGAGAGTATTATTTAATACAAGATTATTTCCGACATAATCTTATCATGATAGAACTCCATTAACTTTCTAATCATCTTTCTTTCCTTTTGCAACCGTTACTTTGGAAGGATCCAGAAAGCATTAAAGGATAGGCGCACTATGACTTAGTTTTCAAATATTGTGGGTATGACTCAATAAATCCCTCCACTTATCCCAAGAGACACTACCTACTACTTTAAAAAACATGAGAGACAGACACTGACCAATCTACTAATCAACCAAGACAAAGACTATCTTTTGGGTCATCCTACTTCTATACAGGTCCGTATTTTGGACAACCTTGAATTAAAATCCTTGGTTTTATTTCTTCAAGTTACTTCTTTCTCCAAAATTTGGGAAAAAAAAACTTTTTTGGTTTTTTTTCCAAATCATCTTCCTATCTGTGTGTGTATTTTCAATTTTTTTGGTCAATTTCTGTGTATATATATTCGTTTGCAGTCACTACTAACTATGCTTATTCTTTAAAGAAAGAATACTAAATTTACTACATAATTTGTTTGGTTTTTATTTTTTATAGGTTGGAAAGCTAAGATATTGCAGAAGAGATATCCAAGGTGAGTTTTGTATGTTAACCTTTTTAGTTTGAGTTTCTCTCAGCCCAAAATTTTGTTTCTGAATAGAGTAAAAACATAAAAAGACCCTCTTTAGATCGGAAGATAAAGAATTAGAGAGTTTGAGGTTGAACTTTTGATGCAAATCTTTTATAATGTCACTGTTTAATAGCAATCTTTATATTTTTAGTTTTTTCTATAGAATAAAAGTATATGAGGGTCAGAATGCTTATTAAATTATGGTTGCAAAATCAGCCGTGTAATCAGGCTTTCTTAGGTTATTAAATTTCTTTGCTTCCAAGCTTCTATTCTTTCAATCTTTATGCTGAAGTGTATGATTTTCTTTGCTAAAATTTTTTCAATTCCAGCCTCTCTATGAGCTTGAAACGCCCCGCCCCGTATTTACTGTACACAGTAAACACGTGCCGGAACTGTGACAACCCAACCCAACAAAGCCCGACGGACTGCGTATAAAACAATAAACTGGCCAACGGCCCAATATCAAAAACTGTAAACCGGCTCTTCGGCCCAACATAGAACTCGTCACCCGAACCCCGGGGACATCAACAACAACCAACTGGCCCAAAGGCCCAAATACAACATATACTCAGCAGAAGATTTAACAATATGCACAGCGGAAGACTCTTAACTCACATGACAACATATGCAAAGCCCAATGCAACTAATGGATCCGAGACCTGTCCGAGGGTACGCATCAGCTTGCCCGGTACGTTCCTGCACTACAAACAACTCATCCTACGGGATGAAACCCCGCAGGCGAGGGGTGAGTCCGAAGCGCTCACCGACGAAAGATAAACAGTGATATATTCAACCATAATACTTTCGAAATAAACACAATAATCACAACAATAAGCAAAAACAATCACATCACAAGGATACTGCCATAACAACCAACACATACTTCACGACAGAGGAATCCAACTCAAACAACACATCAGAGAAAACCAACACGAACAACACGATAGAGGAATCCTACTAAATCATATCAGGCCAAGACCAAGTGAATACTCAATAATTTTTATTACCAATTTTAACTTCCGGCCCTGTCACTGGACAAGCTAGGGTCGTACCAGGTTATCAATTAATTCCGAATGCCAGGTCAAAGAACCATACCAAATCTTACCATACCGGGACCACGTCCCAAATTACCAAATCACATCGGGTTCAACAACCCAAATACCAACCGGGATCAACATCCCAAAACCGGATATTCGGTATATCCGAACCACTGGGTATTTGGTATACCCCAACCACAGGCATCAACATGCCAACCGGATATTCGGTATATCCGAACCACTGGGTATTTGGTATACCCCAACCACAGGCAACAAGCCAAACGGATATTCGGTATATCCGAACCACTGGGTATTTGGTATACCCTAACCACAGGCAACAACATGCCAACCAAATCAAGTAACCAAACCAAGTAACCGACCATAGCATCCCAGAATTAATTTTCAAACCATCGGGTCGTACCACTACTTCCCACATATATCATCATATCATATCAACTCCAATTTCCACTTTCTACTTTCCAATTTCCATTTCTCAATTATCCACAGTCAATAATTTATTCCAATTATCTAATCACAACACTGTCTACCGACAACAATCACAATTTCCATAACAGTCAAACAATTATCCAACTTCCTATTAGCTCAAGTTATACAACTGACCATTCCATCAACAGTTTCATAACATCAACTACTCACAGTCCAACATCAATCACAACACAGTACCCAATAAACCAATAACAGTCATACAACGGTTCAATCAAGCAAACCAACATCTTAGCAACAACAGCAACAATAACCGTAGCAGCCAAGTAACCAACACAATTCCATATTGCCAAATATCCATCAACAATACATGTAACACCAATTAATCACAATTAACAGTTCATCACAATATCCACACGACCAATAGCACAGTCCAACAACAGCAACATCAATAACCATAATAGTCAAATATCCAACAATGACCCTCTCAGTAGTTCATTCAAACACACACAACTATCCACATTGACCAGTTCATCAATATTCTCAACACAATATACACAAGTCTATCACAATCCAACAACAGCATCGATAATTCCACCGCAATCAGGTAACAGTCAATAATTATTCCAACAGAACAATCTAGCAGCAAGATACGCAAACAAAGAAGCACACACAGCATTACGGCACATATCAAGGTTTATCTATCCTCACCTTGGCCGATTACTCAACTCCGAAAATAATGACCGGTACGACGCCGGCTCCTCGGGAAACTGCCCGATATCCAAACCTATACAACAAAACCACATATATTCACATAAATACACATAAGAGTATGTCATGATGCCAATTTTACGAAATAAACCCATCCCGGTTACTCATCTTTTATTATTATCTTTTGCAGAAAATATTTACCGTACGTATTTCCGAATATAATTTCGGTACCATACTTTAATTAAAACTCTTTTAAAAACATTCTCATAAATTAATTATATTTTTCCCAAAATAGTAATTACCATAATTTTCTGGAAAATATAACATATGTATACATAGATATTTCCAAGATATCATATTTAATAAAACTATTTACCATATTATAATTACTAAATATTTTTATATTAGGAAAACTATATTCCAGAAAAATTAGTCATATGAAACTACTTCCTAAAACTAAATTCGTATTAATAAATATACCCATATACATTTTCCCAAAGACAAAATATTTTTTTCCCAAACCATTATAATATCGAAATATTATCCAAGTATATATTTTTTTTCCAAAGGTAATCAGTTACCATTTTTTTTTTTGAGACGCCCCGACCCGTATTTACCGTATACAGTAAACACGTGCCGGAACTGTGACAACCCAGCCCAACAAGGCCTAGCATACAGTGTATAAAGCATAACCTTGGCTCAACAGCCCAAAAGTATAAACTACAATATGGCCCTACGGCCCAACATCAACAACATCAATAAAAACGAAACTGGCCCAATGGCCCAACAACATTAACAATATGCACAGCGGAAGACTTAAACTCACTAACACTGTATGCGACACATGCAATCGATGGATCCAAGCCTGTCCAAGGGAAACATCGCAGCCTGTCTGGAATGCACTAAGCCTGTACATGAAACAACTCATCCTGCGGGATGAAACCCCGCAGGCGAGGGGTGAGTCCGAAACGCTCACCGACGAAAGATAAACAGTGATATATTCAACCATAACACTTTCGAAGTAAACCCAACAATCACAACAATAAGCACAAACAATCACATCACAAGGATACTACCATAACAACTGACACATACTACACGACAGAGGAATCCAACTCAAACAACACATCAGAGGAAACTCACTAAATCATATCTAAGCCATGACCATCTATACTGACTATACCATACACTAGTTCCCGATCAGGACACTTCAACTCTACCACATGAAGGGTAACCGACCCAGTCTCAACAGACTATACTACACACACTCTGGTCCTGACAGACTATACTCAACTAAGGTTCCTCATCGTATGTTGACTTACCGCTACTATGCTTGCTGATCATCCAACCCGGTACCAAAACAATCTCAACATCTCGTGAGCCTCGCTCACCGGGTAGCCGGCAACCAGCACGGACCATACCCAATCAACATCACAAACCGGTCCCCGGGTAGAATCACAACACAACACGGCAACAGCAGTCACCACAACAACTAGTAACCACAACATCAACAATACTCAATATCTGATCAAAACGACAGGAGATACTCATCCAACAATTATCAAAAGAAGCCAACAAGCAAAGGACAACTGGCAACCGATGCCCACGACAATGGACTACTCACAACCAACGACAATAATTAACACCCGTAAACTGGCAACCTATGCCGACCACGGTCAACCGACTAAACTGAGGACTGACAACATCCAAGGGAATAATCAAGAGACATCATGCAAATGAACATATCACATCATAGCCCAATAAGCAAAAGCACATTTCAAACAACACTGAGTCAAGACCAAAAGAATATTTATTATTATTTCCAATTTTAACCTTCGGGCCCGTCACTGGACAAGCTAGGGTCGTACCTGGTTATTAACTAATTCTGGATGCCAGGCCCCACCATAATCCGGGATCAACATCCCCATATCTCAAATCCGGGATCAACATCCCAATATCTCAAATCCGGGGTCAACACCCCAATATTACAAATCCGGGATCAACATCCCAATACCATAAATCCGGGGTCAACACCCCAACCAACAAACCCTCTGGCAAGACACCACAGAACTAGTCTCTAACCATCTAGTCGTACCACTACTTTCCAAGTGACAATTATATCATCTCAATTCAATTCCAATTCTCATTCCAATTTCCGTTATCCTTTTCCCAATTATCCACAATCAATAATCCAACATCATTCTCAACACATCATCCAAGAATCAATATCACAATCCAGACAACAATTTCATATCACCAAACTTTCACATCAAACAATTCAACAATAACAAACCGTTCAACAATATTTCCAACACGACATACACAGGACTAACACGTTTCTACAACAGCATCAACAATACCATAGCAATCATGTAACAGTCAACAATCATTCCAGCAGATCAAACAAACAACAAACCACAAAACTACACACACAGCATTACGGGCACATATCAGGGTTTATCCATCCTCACCTTGGCCGATTATTCAACTCCGGAAATACTGACCGGTACGACGCCGGCTCCTCGGGAAACTGTCCGATATCAAACCTATACACAAAGCAATGTACACACATATAAATGCACATAATCGGTATACTATGATGCCAATACTACGAATTAATCCCATCCCGATTACTTATCCTTTATTTCCATCTTTTACCAAAAACAATTTACCGTACGTATATCCGAATATAATTTCGGTACCATACTTTAATTAAAACTCTTTTCAAATATTTTTCATAAATTAATTATACTTTTTCCAAAATATAATTACCATAACATGATTTTTCTGAAAATACAATATATACTTATGCTCCCAAAGTATTTGTAGAATGTATCCTTTTCTAAAATAGTTACCATATAGTAATTTGCAAATGTTATTATTCATATTATAATTACCTTGGTTTCTTGAAATATAACAAAATAATTACTTCATTTACTTTCACAAAATTACCATATATTTATATTTCCCAGAATAAATAATCCATATCCCCTTTCCATAATGTTAGATAGAATAATTATTACCATCACATATATTCTTTTCCAAAGGAAATAATTATGATAAAATAATATTTCTAGAAATTAAATACATATATATTTACATATGTATGTATACTAGAAAGTATTTAACCAAATTTTCCAAATATAATTATAAATCCATTACTGATTACTATTATTATTTTTTATTTTTTTATTATTTTTATAAACTGGGTTGGGCCATAAATAGTGCTGGACCAGGTCTTGCACAGTACCCAGCCCAGACCCAGCCAGCCCAAACCACAAACCGGCCCAGAATAATTAGCCCACACTCACCCTGCCCATGACCCGTTCGACTCAGCCCATACCCAGATGTAATCGGGTCAGCACCACACGGATCCGGGTAGCTACCCGGGTCGTCCAACCCGTTCCACACCAAACTCGACGGTGCTGGCTCGGGCGCAGCAGCTGCAAGGCGAGGTCGGCGTGGCTGTTGTCGTGTGCAGGCGAGGAGGCGACGGCAGTAGGTGGGTCGTGGCGGCGTCGCTGTGCTGCAAGCGTCGACGGAGGAGGGCGGCGAGCCAAAGAGGAGAGGATAGCCCCGTCGGGTTTCCAGCCAAGCGCGGCGCGTCTGGCGGCGAAATCGAGCGGCGACGGTTGCGTCTGGTTGGCGACGGCACGGGGGTGCGATGGTGAGGGTGGTGCCGGTCGTGGTGGAGGTGGTGGCGGTGAGGTGAAGGTGGCCGGCGGCGGTGCTCCTTCCCTTCTCTTGTTTCTTTTTTTTTTCCACTCTTTTCTTTCTTTCTCTCTTATTTTTCTTTTTCTCTCCATTTTTCTCTCTTCTCTTTTTTTTTTTTTCTTCTGCTCTCCTCCTCTCTTCTACTGGCTTTAAACTGGTTTCTTTTTTTTATTTAATTTTTTATTGTTTTACTATTAAGCATGTGAACATCAAATAATATAAATCGTCCGTATTACGGGCGAATCCGATCCGGACCAGAAAATAACCGATACCTCCTTAGTTATTTTCCGGTGTGATTTTCCGAGAAATTTCGAAACTCGAAAAATACCAACTTAGGTTCGAAAAATCCACGAGAAAACACTCGGATTCGAAAAACGACTCCCGATTTACCTTGAACTAATTACCCAAGATTAATTCAACAGTAAATCACGGTAAAACGACTTTTACAGTCCGGTAAAAATCAAAAATTTTACCCGGGCTATTACAGTCTACCCACCTTAAAAAGAATTTCGTCCCCGAAATTCCGTCTTATCTGTGGGTCCTACCACGATAAGATTCTGGCACACTCTGCCGGATGTCCAAAATCAACACGAGATACCGCTTATACCCTTAAGCGACATCTCATCAGCTTACAAATACCAAACCTCACAGCTGAGGCATTCACTCTCAGCCATGGACTCTCCACTTCGTTCTCGAACGACTTCAGACTCCGAGAACAACAGCTACATCGGCGGCACAGCTTTCCCAACAAGCTCCGATGAAGAGCCTCCGAAGAAGCGGTTCAAGTCCAACATCATCGGTCTGGAGGAGCACATGGTGGTCTCCCCAAAGCGACGGAAGAAGCGTGCCGGCAAGAAAGCTGAGGACAGGAAGGGCAAGGCGGTAGCTGAAAGCAGCACACCGCAGCAGAAGTTGACGCAGCTGAACGTCTCCCTGAGGAAGGTCAGCTCGGCGGTGGCACAGATCGAACTGGCGTGCATGGAGCTCTTCCCGCACTTAAGGAATGTTCAACAGCTTGTAAAAGATCTTGAGAAGCAAGTAGCTCCTTAGAGCACTTCTTCTCTGTTGTAACACCTTTATTAAAATAAATAAAATGAGTTTCCTTTTTAAATCAAAATTCTCTTATGTTAAGAAATCTTATGTCAAATGGAAAAATAAAACGTCTCAAGGTAAAACAAAAATCAATAATAAGAATATAAAATCAAATTTAAAGAAATTTAAAAAAAAAACTCGTTTAACAAAATCGAACAAAAAGAAATTAAACTAAATATGTTTCATGAACGGTGTTCGTATCGGACGTGAACATCCTCGAATCACGAAACGTTCCGTACAACTAACGGTGACGTCGGTTAACCTCGTGAAAAAATACCCGTTAACTCGGAAGGCGATGTTCACGGGATCATCCTGTGTCCCTCGAAGGAAACGATACCCACTTGTTCACATTTTCCGCATAAGACAAAACGTCTGTCAAGGCTCGTATCTCTCCACGATGTCCGAACAGCTGTGAGCTTGTCGCACATGCGCTCTACTCGAAATACGGCCCCATCCGTCTGGCCTCAACGGTCACGGATGCAAGTGATAAAAGATGCAAGAAAATATAGAAAGACCATAACAAGAAAAGACAAGGTAGCCAGAGCGAAAGAAAATCATGAGTTAGGAAAAGCCTGAAAAACTCTGGCATGGGTCCGAAAAACGCGTAAAGCAATAAATGCAAGCAATGGTAAAATACAAAAGGCAAGATCTTGAAAATCAAAAACGGTAATCACGCTTCCTATAAGAGTATAAAAGAGTGAGCGGTGATGAGTAAATTATTAAAAGCATTAAAAGCAACAAACACTCAAGCAAACAAAACCACAAAACTCCGAAAAACCAAACACAAACACGTCCCAACACAATGCCTGCTCCTTCATCCGTCTTCTTCGTCGAAGGTGCCAATCTTGGCAGAAGGAACCGACTGGCTTACAGCATGGTCAACGAACGTGCTGAGGAGCTGCCGAACGAGCTCGGCAGAATGCCACGTCTAGTCTTCGTCGACGAACTCTATTCGTCACGATTCTTCGTCACTCCCATGGAAGAGGTATTCTACCTAGAGGACCATGGGACACTTAGGACTTCCTACTACGGCTCAGCAAACTCCGTGATGTTCTTCATCTCGGATAGGCTTCAAGAATTCAACCTGGAGTCCACTTGCCAGACTGTGGAGCAAGGTGCTTACTACCAGCTCGCAATGACAGCCCAGAGCATACCCAGAATGACTCGGCTACCTCCAACCTGGCCAAAGGTACGTCTGCTGGTGTGGAACTGCAGAGGAGTTGCAAGACGTGCACAGGAATTCTCACGCACTCTGAGGGACCTGAAGAACCAGTACAAGCCCAACATGGTTCTTCTGACGGAGACGCAGTGGCAACCACGGGACGACCACGGTCTGATTCCACTCCGATTCCCTCAAGCTAACCGGTTCGAGATTCCTGGCCAGCACGACAGAGGCGGCATGTGGTTCTCCTGGAGCGACAGGGTCACGGTCAACGTCAACAGTGACGCAAACAGTTTCCGTGTCAACGTCGTTGCAAACCGTTGAATGTATTTCTGTTTTTATAATTTATCAAAAATCAATGTATTATTTCCCTTTTTATTAAATATAAAATATCCATGTAATATTTCCCTTTTTATAAATATAAAATATCAATGTACCATTTCCCTTTGCAATCAAAATAATTTTTTTTCCCTTTATCTCGAAATATCGGTATTATCAATAATATTTGTATTTTCGCATATTATGGCATCATTTACCTCATATGTGTATGTTCCGCGACAGCTGGCGTCCCTCGACTGGATCCATAATGCACTTAACTAAAATGTTATAAAATAATAAACAACTGGAGCGAACTATGCAAGCAAGACAACAACACACATAGACTGCCCGACAAGACCTAACGCCCGCGCCGCAACCAAAATGAGACGCCCCGACCCGTATTTACCGTATACAGTAAACACGTGCCGGAACTGTGACAACCCAGCCCAACAAGGCCTAGCATACAGTGTATAAAGCATAACCCTGGCTCAACAGCCCAAAAGTATAAACTACAATATGGCCCTACGGCCCAACATCAACAACATCAATAAAAACGAAACTGGCCCAATGGCCCAACAACATTAACAATATGCACAGCGGAAGACTTAAACTCACTAACACTGTATGCGACACATGCAATTGATGGATCCAAGCCTGTCCAAGGGAAACACCGCAGCCTGTCTGGAATGCACTAAGCCTGTACATGAAACAACTCATCCTGCGGGATGAAACCCCGCAGGCGAGGGGTGAGTCCGAAACGCTCACCGACGAAAGATAAACAGTGATATATTCAACCATAACACTTTCGAAGTAAACCCAACAATCACAACAATAAGCACAAACAATCACATCACAAGGATACTACCATAACAACTGACACATACTACACGACAGAGGAATCCAACTCAAACAACACATCAGAGGAAACTCACTAAATCATATCTAAGCCATGACCATCTATACTGACTATACCATACACTAGTTCCCGATCAGGACACTTCAACTCTACCACATGAAGGGTAACCGACCCAGTCTCAACAGACTATACTACACACACTCTGGTCCTGACAGACTATACTCAACTAAGGTTCCTCATCGTATGTTGACTTACCGCTACTATGCTTGCTGATCATCCAACCCGGTACCAAAACAATCTCAACATCTCGTGAGCCTCGCTCACCGGGTAGCCGGCAACCAGCACGGACCATACCCAATCAACATCACAAACCGGTCCCCGGGTAGAATCACAACACAACACGGCAACAGCAGTCACCACAACAACTAGTAACCACAACATCAACAATACTCAATATCTGATCAAAACGACAGGAGATACTCATCCAACAATTATCAAAAGAAGCCAACAAGCAAAGGACAACTGGCAACCGGTGCCCACGACAATGGACTACTCACAACCAACGACAATAATTAACACCCGTAAACTGGCAACCTATGCCGACCACGGTCAACCGACTAAACTGAGGACTGACAACATCCAAGGGAATAATCAAGAGACATCATGCAAATGAACATATCACATCATAGCCCAATAAGCAAAAGCACATTTCAAACAACACTGAGTCAAGACCAAAAGAATATTTATTATTATTTCCAATTTTAACCTCCGGGCCCGTCACTGGACAAGCTAGGGTCGTACCTGGTTATTAACTAATTCTGGATGCCAGGCCCCACCACAATCCGGGATCAACATCCCCATATCTCAAATCCGGGATCAACATCCCAATATCTCAAATCCGGGGTCAACACCCCAATATCACAAATCCGGGATCAACATCCCAATATCACAAATCCGGGGTCAACACCCCAACCAACAAACCCTCTGGCAAGACACCACAGAACTAGTCTCTAACCATCTAGTCGTACCACTACTTTCCAAGTGACAATTATATCATCTCAATTCAATTCCAATTCTCATTCCAATTTCCGTTATCCTTTTCCCAATTATCCACAATCAATAATCCAACATCATTCTCAACACATCATCCAAGAATCAACATCACAATCCAGACAACAATTTCATATCACCAAACTTTCACATCAAACAATTCAACAATAACAAACCGTTCAACAATATTTCCAACACGACATACACAGGACTAACACGTTTCTACAACAGCATCAACAATACCATAGCAATCATGTAACAGTCAACAATCATTCCAGCAGATCAAACAAACAACAAACCACAAAACTACACACAGCATTACGGGCACATATCAGGGTTTATCCATCCTGACCTTGGCCGATTATTCAACTCCGGAAATACTGACCGGTACGACGCCGGCTCCTCGGGAAACTGTCCGATATCAAACCTATACACAAAGCAATGTACACACACATAAATGCACATAATCGGTATACTATGATGCCAATACTACGAATTAATCCCATCCCGAATACTTATCCTTTATTTCCATCTTTTACCAAAAACAATTTATCGTACGTATATCCGAATATAATTTCGGTACCATACTTTAATTAAAACTCTTTTCAAATATTTTTCATAAATTAATTATACTTTTTCCAAAATATAATTACCATAACATGATTTTTCTGAAAATACAATATATACTTATGCTCCCAAAGTATTTGTAGAATGTATCCTTTTCTAAAATAGTTACCATATAGTAATTTGCAAATGTTATAATTCATATTATAATTACCTTGGTTTCTTGAAATATAACAAAATAATTACTTCATTTACTTTCACAAAATTACCATATATTTATATTTCCCAGAATAAATAATCCATATCCCCTTTCCATAATGTTAGATAGAATAATTATTACCATCACATATATTCTTTTCCAAAGGAAATAATTATGATGAAATAATATTTCTAGAAATTAAATACATATTTATTTACATATGTATATATACTAGAAAGTATTTAACCAAATTTTCCAAATATAATTATAAATCCATTACTGATTACTATTATTATTTTTTTATTTTTTTTATTTTTTTTATTTTTTTTATAAACTGGGTTGGGCCATAAATAGTGCTGGACCAGGTCTTGCACAGTATCCAGCCCAGACCCAGCCAGCCCAAACCACAAACCGGCCCAGAATAATTAGCCCACACTCACCCAGCCCATGACCCGTTCGACTCAGCCCATACCCAGATGTAATCGGGTCAGCACCACACGGATCCGGGTAGCTACCCGGGTCGTCCACCCCGCTCCACACCAAACTCGACGGTGCTGGCTCGGGCGCAGCAGCTGCAAGGCGAGGTCGGCGCGGCTGCTGTCGTGTGCAGGCCAGGAGGCGACGGCAGTAGGTGGGTCGTGGCGGCGTCGCTGTGCTGCAAGCGTCGACGGAGGAGGGCGGTGAGCCAAAGAGGAGAGGATAGCCCCGTCGGGTTTCCAGCCAAGCGCGGCGCGTCTGGCGGCGAAATCGAGCGGCGACGGCTGCGTCTGGTTGGCGACGGCACGGGGGTGCGATGGTGAGGGTGGTGGCGGTGAGGTGAAGGTGGCCGGCGGCGGTGCTCCTTCCCTTCTCTTGTTTCTTTTTTTTTTTTCCACTCTTTTCTTTCTTTCTCTCTTATTTTTCTTTTTCTCTCCATTTTTCTCTCTTCTCTTTTTCTTTTTTTTTCTTTTGCTCTCCTCCTCTCTTCTACCGGCTTTAAACTGGTTTCTATTTTTTTATTTATTTTTTTATTGTTTTACTATTAAGCATGTGAACATCAAATAATATAAATCGTCCGTATTACGGGCGAATCCGATCCGGACCAGAAAATAACCGATACCTCCTTAGTTATTTTCTGGTGTGATTTTTCGAGAAATTTCGAAACTCGGAAAATACCAACTTAGGTTCAAAAAATCCGCGGGAAAATCACGAGCGCGGGAAAACACTCGGATTCGAAAAACGACTCCCGATTTACCTTGAACTAATTACCCAAGATTAATTCAACAGTAAATCACGGTAAAACGACCTTTACAGTCCGGTAAAAATCAAAAATTTTACCCGGGCTGTTACATTTTTCCTAGGGTGATAATATTCCAGAAAAAAATAGATTTCCATAATATATTCGGAAATATATCAGTTTATGTGTATTATGTATATATATATATTCCATTTTATTATTAATTTTATTATCAAGTTATTAAGCAGACTGGGCATGAACAATGGACTATTCAAGCCCATGCCCAAGCCAAAGTTTCGGCCCAACACCCAGCCCTCACACATAACCCACAAACACTATCCCACAAATCACAGCCCAAAATCTAGCCCAAACCACAACCCATAAACCCAGCCCACGACCCATACCTACCCAAACGATAAACCCAAAGCCCCATTAATCTCACAGCCTATAACTTATGCCCAAGCCCAAAATCAACACAAAACCCATCTCAAAAGCCCACACGACCGTCATCTTCAACCTTTGAACTCACCGTGGCAAGGTGGGTTGCAGGCGGCTGGGCACCGACGAAGCGGCAGCTGGACGGCAGCATCAGCGGGAGAGGAGGGTGGAGGTGCTGGTGGCGGGTCATGGTGGTGTCGCGAAGGAGAAGGAAGAGCGGGCGGACCCGGCGGCAGCTCGCGGGTCGTATTGCGTCGGCTGCGTCGTGCGGTGCTGCGACTGCGTCGGGGAGGAGGAGAAGGAGATGCAGGCGACGGTGGGGACGGTTGCAGTGGAAGGCTCGGCGGTGGACACGGGTGGAGGTGGTGGTCGGCTAGCTTCGTCAGGCGGCAGCGTCGATTGCTGCGTGTGACTCCGGCGGCAGCAGGGGGAAAAAAAAAAGAAGAAGGGAGCAGGGGAGAGGAGGGGAGGAGCTGGCGGCGCGCTGGCTGTGAGGAGGAAGGAAGGGGATGGAACGGGTTGTTTTATTTTTCTCTGGTTTGTGCCTTGGTGTTGTTGTTTTTTTTTTGCTGGAAGGTGAAGATTGAGAGAATGATTGCAGGCAGAAATTAAGAAGATCACAGGTGAGCATCACGGGTTACACAGGAAATGAACACTGGTAGCACAGAAAAAGTAGACGCTGCCCTGCATAATTGAGGCGGCTCCATTATGCAGGGCCGTGTCCAAATCGGACCAGAAATTAATCGATACCCCGTAGTTATTTTCCGGTGTGATTTTCCGAGAAATTCCGAAACCCGAAAAATACCAACTTAGTCCCGAAAAATCAACGGAAAAATCGCGAGCGCGGGAAAACTCTCGGTTTCGAAAAACGACTCCCGTTTTACCGTGAATTAATTACCCAAGATTAATTCAACAGTAAATCACGGTAAAACAATTTCTACAGTCCCGGTAAAAATCCAAAATTTTACCCGAGCTGTTACATTCTACCCCCTTAAAAAGAATTTCGTCCCCGAAATTCCGTCTTCTCCGTGGGTCCTACCACGATAAGCTTCTGGCACACTCTGCCAGGTATCCAAACTCAACATGAGATACCGCTTATACCCTTAAGCGACATCTCATCCGCTTATAAATACCGAACCTCATAGCTGAGACATTCACTCTCAGCCATGGACTCTCCACTTCGTTCTCGAACGACCTCAGACTCCGAGAACAACAGCTACATCGGTGGCACGGCTTTCCCGACAAGCTCCAATGAAGAGCCTCCAAAGAAACGGTTCAAGACCAACATCATCGGTCTGGAGGAGCACATGGTGGTCTCCCCAAAGCGACGGAGGAAGCGTGCCGGCAAGAAAGCTGAAGACAAGAAAGGCAAAGCGATAGCTGAAAGCAGCACACCGCAGCAGAAGTTGACGCAGCTGAACGTCTCGTTGAGGAAGATCAGCTCGGCAGTGGCACAAATTGAACTGGCGTGCGCGGAGCTCTTCCCGCACTTAAGGAACGTTCAACAACTTGTAAAAGACCTTGAGAAGCAAGTAGCTCCTTAGAGCACTTCTTCTCTGTTGTAACACCTTTATGAAATAGATAAAATAAATTTCCTTTTTAAATCGAAATTCTCTTGTGTTAAGAAATCTTGTGTTAAATAGGAAAACAAAACATGTCAAGGCAGATTAAAAATCAACCATAAGATTATAAAATCAAATATAAAGAAATCAAAAATTAAAACTCAGTTAACAAAATCAAAACAGAAAGAAATTAAAACAAAACATGTTCCCATGAACGGTGTTCGTATCGGACGTGAACATCCTCGAATCACGAAACGTACCGTACAACTAACGGTGACGTCGGTTAACCTCGTGAAAAAGATACCCGTTAACTCGGAAGGCGATGATCACGGGCACGTCCTGTGTCCCTCGAAAGACACGTTACCCACTTGTTCACAATTTTCGCATAAGCCAAAACGTCTGTCAAGGCTCGTATCTCTCCACGATGTCCGAACAGCTGTGAGCTTGTCGCACATGCGCTTTACTCGAGATACAGCCCCATCCGTCTAGCCTCAACGGTCACGGATGCTTGTGATAAAAGATGTAAGAAAAATAATGACACCATCAAAAGAAACGCCAAGGTAGCCAGGGCATAAGAAATCGTGAGTCAGAAAAGAGCTGTAAAACACCGGCACAGTAGCCGAATACGCGCAAAGCATTAAGTAAAGCAACGGTAAAATTCAGAAACAAAATCTTGAAAATCAAAAACGGTAATCACGCTCCCCATAAGAGTATAAAAGAAGGAGCGGTGAAGTGTAAATCACCAAAAGCAATCAAGGCAACAAAACGCTAAAGCAAAAGAAAACACCACGTTCAAAACAAAACCCCACACGTCCAAACAAAATGCCTGCTCCCTCGTCGGTGTTCTTTGTCGAAGGTGCCAATCTTGGCAGAAGGAACCGACTGGCTTACAGCATGGTCAACGAACGTGCTGAAGAGCTGCCGAACGAACTCGGCAGAATGCCACGCCTGGTCTTTGTCGACGAGCTCTACTCGTCGCGGTTCTTCGTCACTCCAATGGAAGAGGTGTTCTTCCTAGAGGACCATGGGACACTGAGGACTTCATACTACGGCTCAACAAACTCCGTGATGTTCTTCATCTCGGATAGGCTTCAAGAGTTCAACCTGGAGTCCACTTGCCAAACTGTGGAGCAAGGCGCTTACTACCAGTTCGCAATGACAGCCCAGAGCATACCCAGAATGACTCGGCTACCTCCAACCTGGCCAAAGGTACGGCTACTGGTGTGGAACTGCAGAGGAGTGGCAAGGCATGCACAGGAATTCTCACGTACTTTGAGGGACTTGAAGAACCAGTACAAGCCCAACATGGTTCTTCTGACAGAGACGCAGTGGCAACCACGGGACGATCACGGTCTGATTCCACTCCGATTCCCTCAAGCTAACCGGTTCGAGATTCCTGGCCAGAGAGACAGAGGCGGCATGTGTATACATATTTCGGTACCATACTTTAATTAAAACTCTTTTAAAAACATTCTCATAAATTAATTATATTTTTCCCAAAATAGTAATTACCATAATTTTCTGGAAAATATAACATATGTATACATAGATATTTCCAAGATATCATATTTAATAAAACTATTTACCATATTATAATTACTAAATATTTTTATATTAAGAAAACTATATTCCAGAAAAATTAGTCATACGAAACTACTTCCTAAAACTAAATTCGAATTAATAGATATACCCATATACATTTTCCCAAAGACAAAATATTTTTTTCCCAAACCATTATAATATCGAAATATTATCCAAGTATATATTTTTTTCCAAAGGTAATCAGTTACCATTTTTTTTTTCCTAGGGTGATAATATTCCAGAAAAAAATAGATTTCCATAATATATTCAGAAATATATCAGTTTATGTGTATTATGTATATATATATATATTCCATTTTATTATTAATTTTATTATCAAGTTATTAAGCAGACTGGGCATGAACAGTGGACTATTCAAGCCCATGCCCAAGCCAAAGTTTCGGCCCAACACCCAGCCCACACACATAACCCACAAACATTATCCCACAAATCACAGCCCAAAATCAAGCCCAAACCACAACCCATAAACCCAGCCCACGACCCATACCTACCCAATCCATAAACCCAAAGCCCCATTAATCTCACAACCCATAACTTATGCCCAAGCCCAAAATCAACACAAAACCCATCTCAAAAGCCCACACGACCGTCATCTTCAACCTTTGAACTCACCGTGGCAAGGTGGGTTGCAGGCGGCTGGGCACCGGCGAAGCGGCAGCTGGACGGCAACATCAGCGGGAGAGGAGGGTGGCGGTGCTGGTGGCGGGTCACGGTGGTGTCGCGAAGGAGAAGGAAGAGCGGGCGGACCCGGCGGCGGCTCGCGGGTCGTATTGCGTCGGCTGCGTCGTGCGGTGTTGCGACTGCGTCGGGGAGGAGAAGAGGGAGGAGGAGAAGGAGATGCAGGCGACGGTGGGGACGGTTGCAGTGGAAGGCTCGGCGGTGGACACGGGTGGAGGTGGTGGTCGGCTAGCTTCGTCAGGCGGCGGCGTCGATTGCTGCGTGTGACTCCGGCGGCAGCAGGGGAAAAAAAAAAAAGAAGAAGGGAGCAGGGGAGAGGAGGGGAGGAGCTGGCGACGCGCTGGCTGTCAGGAGGAAGGAAGGGGATGGAACGGGTTGTTTTATTTTTCTCTGGTTTGTGCCTTGGTGTTGTTGTTTTTTTTTTTTTTGCTGGAAGGTGAAGATTGAGAGAATGATTGCAGGCAGAAATTAAGAAGATCACAGGTGAGCATCACGGGTTACACAGGAAATGAACACAGGTAGCACAGAAAAAGTAGACGCCGCCCTGCATAATTGAGGCGGCTCCATTATGCAGGGCTGTGTCCAAATCGGACCAGAAATTAATCGATACCCCGTAGTTATTTTCCGGTGTGATTTTCCGAGAAATTCCGAAACCCGAAAAATACCAACTTAGTCCCGAAAAATCAACGGAAAAATCGCGAGCGCGGGAAAACTCTCGGTTTCGAAAAACGACTCCCGTTTTACCGTGAATTAATTACCCAAGATTAATTCAACAGTAAATCACGGTAAAACAATTTCTACAGTCCCGGTAAAAATCCAAAATTTTACCCGGGCTGTTACAGAGCTTAGAAATATTTGTTTTCCCAAAAATAAAATGGAGAAGGCACTTAGAAAATCCTCTCCAGATCTGTCAAGTTAATTACTGATTATTGTGATAATTTATTGGAGAAATATAGTGAATAACTGAGAAATGAGAATAGTCTTTGGAAACTGAATATTTAATTGTTAGCACACTGTAAGGGTGTTATTACGAATCATTTCTACTTATATCTTAAATAAAAATGCATGCATTATTTTTCAGTAATTTTTTTTTGAACTTTGTATAGGTTACAAGGATAAAAGAATTGTATAGCTGAGCTTCATTGGTAAGTCTCTATGGTTTGTGATGATCTTTTGGAGAAATATAGTAAATAACTAAGAAATGAGAATAGTCTTTGGAAACTGAATATTTAATTGTTAGCACACTGTAAGGGTATTTTTACGAATCATTTCTACTTATATCTTAAATAAAAATGCATGCATTATTTTTGAGTAATTTTTTTTTGAACTTTCTATAGGTTATAAGGATAAAAGAATTGTATAGCTGAGCTTCATTGGTAAGATTCTATGGTTTTCAATTATAATGCGAATGCTTCAATTATTTTTTAAAATTATTTTGATAATTGAGAAATAATTAATTTTTCATTGCCAACCATATTTATGTTTTTAGATTGTTCTATTACAGCTGCTAATTATGTTTTATTTTTATGGTACAAGAATATGAGGACTAAAATGCTTAGAGAACTATGGTCACAAAAAGAGCAGCCTGATCACACTTTCTTAGAATGTTGTACTAAAAATCCAACTGAAACCTCAAGTAGCTCTTCTAAGCCAACAAAAAAGAGAGGTCGTCCTTCCAAAAAATTAAATTTAGAAGATCATAAAAAATGTCATGTTAAAAAAAGACGAACATGCCAAAAGAAATTACTAGAAAATGAAGACTCTATTCTACGTAGATTTGAGCAGCCATGTGAAACTCAACATCCACTAGAAAAGAGAATGGTGATTACCATACTTTGGAACAAAATGTAGCCTTTGCCAATACAAATGAACAATCTTTTACTCAGACAATTAGACATTCTCAGCATCAAACAATTGGACAAGCTACATATCAAGCAAGTCGAACAAGTATGATTCTTATGCATTTATCTACTTTTAGTTTTATAGATTTCGTAATTGTTCTCTTTTTTTTTTCACTATATTACTAGGCTTATAACATACATTCTTTTGTTGGCCTTGCTTTTCATATCTAAATATAGGAATATCAGATACATATGTTGACTTTGGAGACAAAGAATATGAATGTGAGCATTGTCACGCACTTTTTTGGTTTCAAGAACGTCTAAAACGGTCAAGCCGCAAAAAACCAAAGTTTGGAACTTGCTGTCTTGGTGGTAAAATCAAACTTCCTCCACATAAGCCTGCACCTCCCCTTCTTGATCGTCTTCTTAATCCTCAAAATGGCATAGAGAGTATTAAATTTAGAGAAAATATTAGAGCATATAATTCTATGTTTGCCTTTACATCCATGGGAGCCCAAATAGATAAATCTATAAATGATGGCCATGGACCATATGTTTTCAAAATTAGTGGCCAAATTAATCATTTGATGGGTTCACTTTTACCTGTAGAAGGTCAAACTCCTAAATTAGCCCAACTCTACAACAAGTACAACGTCAATCTTGCAACAGAAATCAAATTGAGGACAAGATGGAGTTTATACTGCTGGATGACAGGTGCTATTTATTTACAAATGATCTCTATTATTTTGTATTTTTTAATTTATAAATCGTTTTATTTTAATTATGGTTTCACAATTCTTATCTTACAGGAAGAACAAAGCAAGGGTAACATTGTGGGCTTCCTATGCACGAACATTCGACCAACAAACACTTGAAGCTCAATCTCATCCCATCATTGTTTTGTTTACCAGTGTTAAACCCACTAATTTCGAGGTATCATAATTATTGTTTCCTTTATTTCTAGACTTAATTATATATATCTTATCATTACATATAGTAGATTTGATTGTACTTCACATATAAGTAACATGTATAAAATTGGAATTCAATTTTTATAATCAAATATAATTATTTATTTAATTTCTTCTAAAACTTGATTTATACAGGTGGTAATATACAATAACTCAAATTCAACCATGATTTTATTCAACCCAGAAATTCCGCAGGTCGCACATTACAAACAAATGTTAGTATTCTTTGTAACTGTATGATTATGATTTATTACTATTATTCCTCTTTCTTATTCGTTTATAAATTGGGCAGTTTCTCCAGTAGTACTGGAATCAAAATTCTTCCATCATCACCAAGTCCAAATATTGATGTAGGTGGGATTCAGCATCTACAAAAGAAAAGTCTTGAAGAATTGCTCTTACTCAATCCAAATGACAATCTGAAGCGCCCCGACCCGTATTTACCTTACAGGGTAAACACGTGCCGGAACTGTTCTTACTACTGTAGCAGACAGTTCATACAATGTGAAATACAATACAAGCAAACCTCAAATACAACATTCGTCACCCGATCCCGGGGACCTTATTCAAGCCAATACACTCTGAATTAATCCACAACAGATATAATACAGCAACAATAGCAAAAACACACTAGAAAGATAAGCAGCGGAAGACTAAAATGCAGATGCAGCGGTGTATGGATCCGGGTCAGGTGGAGAAGTAAGCAGCAGCCAACGAACATCGTACCTGAACTACGATCAACCAAACCTACGGGATGAAACCCCGCAGGCGAGGGGTGAGTCCGAAGCGCACTCAAATCCGGGGTCAACACCCCAATATCACAAATCCGGGATCAACATCCCAATATCACAAATCCGGGGTCAATACCCCAACCAACAAACCCTCTGGCAAGACACCACAGAACTAGTCTCTAACCATCTAGTCGTACCACTACTTTCCAAGTGACAAATATATCATCATCTCAAATTCCTGTTCAATTCCTTTACTCTTCCATCATTTACCCATTTTCAATTACTTCAGATTAATCCAAATTTCACTCAATCAACAATCACCAATCTTTCACGTTAAACAGTCCAACAATATTTCCATCACAGTATATACAAAACTAACACATTTCTACAGCAGCATCAACAATTCCATAGCAATCATGTAACAGTCAATAATTATTCTAGCAGACCAATCTAGCAACAAAATACACAACAACAAAGAAACACACACAGCATTACGGGCACATATCAGAGTTTATCTATCCTCACCTTAGCCGATATCAAGTCTGGAACTGTCCAACTGACTCCAAGTCCGGCTCCTCAGGTATCAGCTCGTTATCAATTCCTATATCAAACAAATAATATGCACATATAAGTGGTATGCAATGTGATGCCACTACTGTATTTACGAAAATTAAATACGGACTTGTCAAAGTTTCTTTCCCGGGTTATTTTTATCGTCGTCACAATTCACCATGTACTTCCCGGTGTCCAAATAATACTATTCTTATACCTATACTTACTTCCGGGTATTATTCCGGTACCATTCCTAATTGATAATACCCCTTCCATCTATTTTCCACAGATATGTATTTCCAAGATTATTAATTACTATTACTATTATTATTATTATTTCCATGATTATCCCCTCAATTTAATTATCACATTTATTATTATATATTTTTTTTCCTAGAATACTATTTATTCCCAAATTATATCTATTTTATTTCCAGAATATTACTTCCTAATTATATCCCTTTTTACCAATTTTTCCAATTAATTCCTTTTCCAGAATTTTTAAATCTATTTCAGAAATATATATTATCTTTCTTTTTTTTTTTTACTTTCGGACTGGGCCAAGTCCAAGTCCAAACCTAACCTCTAAGCCCAACTCACCCAGGCCCAGATCCTTTTGTCCAAGCCCAACTACTAAGCCTACACACCAAAACCCAAGGCCCAAGGTCCAAGTATCCTAGCCCAAATCCATGACCCAAACGCGGGTCGCATCCATATCAGCCGGGTCGACCCACACGTGACCGGGTCAGATCCAGCTAGAACGGATCCAACCCGCCATGCTCACCTTGCTGTCGACGAAGAGGACGTGCGGCGAGACGAGGCGAGGCGTGCGGCACGGCGACGACTGGCGCGAGGAGCAGAGGCGGCGCGAGGGGGTCTTGGGTGCAGGTGGAGAAATCAGTGAAGGAGGCCGGCAACGGGGCGGGTTGCCCTTGTCGGATTCGCCTTGTCTTGGACGGCGACGACGACAGTAGGAAGGCGGTGGCAAGTGTGGCGGTGCGAGCGAGGAAGGGGAAGAAACGGGTGGCGGCAGGCGGTGAGGAAGGGAAGAAGAAAGTGATGGTGGTGGCCAGCAAGGTGGCGCTGCCGGTGTGGGTGTTTACGGCAGGAAGGAAAAAGAAGGAAGGAAAAGAAAATGGGCTTGGGTCCTTTGTCAAAACGTCACAGTTTTGGGGTTGGGGTATATGTGTTTTTTTTTTTTGGCTTAGGTGGGTGGATGAGTTGCAGATAAACTTGTAGGAATGGTTTTTGCTGATGTTTTGCAGAGAAAGGTTGGTGGCAGAGAGTTGCAGGCAGATGGTGATGAGGAGGGTGAGTGCAGGCTGAAGAATAAAATAATGGCTACTCACGGG
This sequence comes from Turnera subulata, assembly GCA_028386065.3. Lineage (NCBI taxonomy): Eukaryota > Viridiplantae > Streptophyta > Magnoliopsida > Malpighiales > Passifloraceae > Turnera > Turnera subulata. Next base: position 67,535 of record JAKUCV010007341.1, read on the forward strand.
CATAACAGGGGTGACATGAGTTCACGAGCATAATAGTAAGGAGGCGGCTGCATAATTTCAATTATGCAGTCGTGTCCTGTCCGGACCAGAGGATATCAATAATACCCCCCTTGATTAATTTCTAGCCCGATATTTCGGGGTAAATCTCGATTTTTCTCGACATTCCTGGACCCGAAAAATTCCAACTTTGGTTCGGAAAATCCGCAGAAAAATCCCGAGTGTGGAACACTGCTCGTTTTCGGATTCCGAAGCATAAATTACCGTTAATTAATTATTCAAGATTAATTTTAATGGTAATTAACTGTAAATCAATTATTACGGTGACGGTAAAAACATAGAAATTACCGGGGCTGTTACACAATCAGGTTTAAAAAATTCTTCAGTTTTCATGCATTAACTATACTAAATATTTTAGCATCTACCATTATCCACAATTTAAAACCTCTACTTTATTTCTATTGACAAAATAATCACTTTATTTGCGAAGCCACAATTGTGGACATTGATACCAAGCCAGGATGGTGCTACAAGGCATGTCATACATGTTATAAAAAACTAGATGAATCAACAGGAGCACCAGTATGTCCCCAGCATGGCATCATAAACGGATTACCATTGCCATGGTTAGTTAAAAATGCTTATACATTAAACACAATAGAAATATAAATATTTTTTTAATACTAATAAATATTTTATTTAAAGTTTATCCATCTTACTAACTTTATGTGAGTATAGCTGATGTGATTGTTTTTAGTGATGTAGATTTCTTTTTCTCTCTATTTTGACAATCCTTTCTCATATATTGATTTTTACAAAGCAAACTTTATATATAGCTTCAGGTATTAATTTTAATGTATCCAGGTACAAGATACATTGTATTGTGCAAGATGATGTTGAGCAAACTACATTCATATTAATGGGAAGGACTGCTGAAAAGGCCTTGAACATTACCTGTTATAACCTATTTTATGAACAAGAGAATTCTAATCCCCATGTTCTTCCAACTGTTGTGTCCAACCTCATAGGGTGTCAAAAACTATTCCAAGTTCGTTTTGGCAAGCCAAAACTTAGCTCTTCCCGGTGTGATTTGATCGTCACTTACATTCATGATGATTTCTCTCAATCACCCATTGCTCTAACATTATCTTCACAGTCTTCCTTGAGCCAAACACTAGAAAACACTTCCAAATCCTTTCAGACACCATCAACACCTGGAACCCCATATATTGAAAAGAAATCATCTACCCAGCGAAAACTGGCCTTTCAATCAGGTGGAGAAGAGAACCCAAAGACAAGGTAATTAAATGATGCTTGATGTTTGTTTTTGTGAATTTAATATTATTTTTATTAAGTGATGAAATGAATTATGCCTATTTTATAAATAAATTTTCTTATAGGTTTTAAAAAAAGCAAGAATTATCTCCAAATTTGCATGAGGATGACTCTGGAGATGACATGCCATTGAGTTCACTATTGCAGAGAGAAGAAGGAAAAACTAGAGTGTCCCCAAAATAGTTATAAGAGTGGCATCAATTTACTGTATTTTGGCATTTTATATTACTACATATTTTGGATGTTACCATACTTATTTTGTATTGTCTGTAATGTTTAGATGTAATAAACTTCTAAACAAAACAGACAATGAAAAAAATGACATGTACTCTTAATGTTTAGATATTGGTAATGCATGATGTTTGTGGATATCTTTGAAAAATTTAATGAAATTTGTTAAATATGTAGAGTACTTGATAATAACCCGCAGCAACGCGCGGGCAATAAGCTAGTATTATACTATATGTGAACAATACTAAGCAAATGACTAAATGATGAACATATCAAATATATATTAGACAATGACACAAAACGAACAAGGAAAATAGCAGAATTTAATTTGTCGGTAGCGAAGCACAGAAACCATTGATCGAAGGGCATGATTGTTTAGAGCATACATGTCCTAATATCATAATGATGATTTGGTTATCATACCAAACAAAATTGGTGGAAATTAATGATTGCTACTACATAATACTAGTACCAAAAAGAAAATGGTAGTGATGATGGGTCTAATTTACCAGTAACTAGGTCTAATATTATTAGTATTAATCATTGATAAAGCTGAAAGATTGCCCTACATTATATAAACTGTGATTTGACGTGATGATTTTTCTTTCTTCCTTATCTTCTTTTCCATTATTTTTTTTTTTTAAAAAAAATCAGCCGCTGAGGTTAGCCTAGAAGTTGATTGATCATCAATGTCCTTAATTGTGTCTTGTTTCATTACGCTGTAACAATCAGTTGTTTGCAATGGTCCCCCGACTACTCTCACCTAATTTCATGTCCTCCCTTGAAACTATGATTCATTGTTTGTTAGTTAATTGGCCCCAATGGCAATTAAACGCTATATTAAAGTCTAATTAATTGAAAATTATAAGGTACGCATTGCGTACCACGTCATCATCCTATTAGTAATATTAAGGGCCCACCTTTTAAAACACATCAGTTAATTTTAAACACGTCAATGGATCTGTCGTGGAATTTATTTCACTGCTCTTTCTATTAAAAAAAAATAAAATAACAACTTGTTTCAAAAAAAAAAAAAAGAAAACCAGTCGACGATTCTCCTTAGTTCTACCAACAGTTATCTTGCCCCTGCACTCTTGTACTCTTTGATGGTGTCTTTTATGGTCTTGGGTTTTCAAGAACCAGAAGAGAAGAGAGCTTCGACGTCGAGCTTGACGATGGTAGTGCGTTTGATTCTGGCATCAGCCGCGAACGGCGGCGGCGCTTTTCTCAGATCGTCGGGTGAGAGAGAGAACATAATGGCATCTATGTATGAGGATGCTCGCCGTCGCTTAACTCTTTTAATACCATTACTGTGATAGTTAGTTTTTTATGTTTGTGAATAATTTTGAATATAAGATTTTTTTCTTTTGTTATTCGATAAAAGTAAGGAAGAAGAAGTAAATATATTATAAAGAGATGGGGGATTAGCGGTGGCAATTGGGTGAAAGCAATGGTGGGGAAGAATCTTAGACCTAATTTCATTATTAAATTAAATTCTCAGAAGGAGAGGAGATGAGAGGTGGTGGGTGGCGCTCATGTTGCAGTGCTCCAACGTGCGGCGATGATGGCGGATGTGGTGAGAGAGAATGGCGGTGCGGAGCTTGAGGTGGTGGTCGTCTTGTGCGCCGGCGATGAAAACGATGGTGTTGAATCATGATAAATTCTTGTGCAATAGAAACAAGAAAATAAATTCCACGACGGATCCATTGACGTGTTTAAAATTAACTGATGTGTTTTGAAAGGAGGACCCTTAATATTGCTAATAGGATGATGACGTGGTACGCAATGCGTAGCTTATAATTTCTCTAATTAATCTATCTGTGGACATGACTGTGAGCATGATTTTTTTTTTCCAAAAAACAAAAAAAGAACTTACACTACTTTTCAATGCTTAAAAGTAAAACACTGTTTTTCAATGCCAGAAAAAGTTAATTACAGTACTGCACAGAATCTACTGTGTCATGGTTGAAACTCGTTGGTTCCAGAAAAGATTATAATGTTCAAATTCCTCCATTATTCTTGTCTCCTACCCACTGGGGTTAAAATTAAAGAGGCCTGGTCATTTTTCTCTGGGAATATAGTACTTTCTACATGAATCAACTAACTCAATGCATCTAAGTTTCCATCAAAAAAAAAAAAAACTAACTCAAAGCAAATTGTAATACTCTATGATTAGTACAAAAAATAAAAGGGTTGTTTGAAAGGGAATCATTAATTTTGAGGTGAAATCATTGAAGGGTAGCCAGCGGAGGAGTCTAATTTGGCATTCAATGGCCTCTGTTGCGACTGTTTCCGTTGACTGTCTAGACTAACATGGTCCATTTCTCACAGGCGTAGACACACGTAGCAAAGCACCAACTATTTGACATTTATGAGAAAATGAGACGTTTTAGCTGCAAAATTATGGAGACCTAGGACCACTTTTAAGTTCGATAATGAAGGTGTATACATGAATGGAACAACAAAGGGAGACCCCCTCTCCTTATACGATGGAAGTCAACTTCTTGCAAGATGACGTAAAACAAAAAAAAAAAAGAGATTGTATTTTGTCCCCAAAGACAACATAAAAATAACCAATTTAGTTAGTTTAGATGTTTTAGTAGCATTTGTTTTCCTTTAAGTAAACTCATCATTCTTTGATGTGCTAACTTGATTAGCGATAAAAGGGCCAACTTTTCTCCAAGGTGAAAAAACTATTTCAATAATTTCATTGTCTCCTATCTCCTCCTCCATTAAAAAAGCTGCCTCGATGGGCAAGCCTATTGGACAATGTATTCCAAAACATTCTTATTTATTTCTCTAATTAATATATATGGTAAACCACAGTATATGTGGTATCATAGATCAAAAATATACTTTTTTGTGAAAATAAATTTTGATTTATTAACATATGAAGGATAATTTATCTTTTTTTTTTCTTTGAAAAAAGAAGCGTATCACCATTTAAGATGGGAGTGTTAAGATAGGAAACAAAATATCAACATAAAAATTTCTACCGGATCAAACATCTTAACCAAATAGGATGAATGAAGCGTAAAATTTGGTTGAACAAGTATGCCACATGTATAAAAGCAGGAGCTTTTTAAAGTTCATAGGAAGCTCTTTTCTGGACTCCAAGCCCGTACCACTACTTTGTGGAACTTTGTTCTACCCATATTATTTTAAGGTTTGGATTATTGGGCTTAGAGCCCAATAAGTTATTCATGGGTTATGGCATTCCCAATACCGGGCACCGGACAGGAAGGAGGGAGTTCTCTAATTCTCTACTTGTTATTGTTGTTTTTTATATTAGTCGGTTTAATTACCAAGATTTAAAATTTCATTGATGAGAAGCGTACAGTAAAAAAAATTGTTTGACAATTTAGACAACTAAAAAAACTATACCATTATCGGACTAATCTCTTCTCGTGGCTCGATGCGTCACCTTTGGGAGGTAGGGCCACTATAGCATAATTTCCATGCACATGCTCCTACTAAGATTCGAAACCTAAGACTTTGAGATATAAGGGGAATGCAGTGCAACCAATGCTAATTGGTGAAATGATAAAGCTCCTTACCCGTTTCGCAAGCATTAGTTTCATGAAGAATAGTGCAATTACATTTGTAGCTAGAAACCAAGGTTTATTACAGATCCTTTGCATTGTTTCACCTAAAGACTAATTAACATGACTTGTAGAAGCATACACCAACAAGGTGGTCGTGCCGGAGTGGTTATCGGGCATGACTAGAAATCATGTGGGCTTTGCCCGCGCAGGTTCGAATCCTGCCGACCACGCCTTTTTTGTTTGTGTTTGTTTTCCCCCCAATTTATTTTCCCAGAAACTAGTTCCCAATTCATGCAACTCATCTTTCCCATTCAAGCCTAGTACGAAGTTCCTTGCTTCTTGTACCTGGTTGTTCTCCCCATACATAATTTGGAGGACCATGTGAGGCCTCTATAGGTTGGGAGATAATCCGCTTCCTTCCTACTATTGTCGGAGTAAATCTCATTAATAGAAGTATGACACACCATTAAAGTTACGAACTTTGTGTGGAGAGCATTGCAGCAAGCATTGCCTACTCAAGTCAATCTGGTTCGAAGAAACATAGTTTCTGATCCTACCTGCAGAATATGCCATGAGGATGAAGAAACCATTGAACATTTGCTTTTCTTTTGTAGCCATGCACGTTCCACTTGGTCTGCGAGCTCAATTGGTTTTATGCCAACTATAGTCTCTGTTCAGGATTTCAAGAATTGGGGGTCTCCCATGTCTACCCAATGGAAAGGCTCTCCTCTGTTCTTCGCAGTTGCACCTGCTACGACAGCCTACTAGCTCATTTTTGGTATCTCAACCCATTTTATGGAAGCCACCCCCTCAAGGATGGTTTAAAGCAAATTCTGACTGTTCTTTTTCTAAAGAGGACTGTCAGTTGGGTTTGGGAGTTGTTATAAGAGACCATTGTGGCAATTTGGTTGATGTGTATATGGATTACATGAAGGGAGCATCTGTGCTGCAAGGTGAAGCTTTGGGTTTATGCCTGGCAATAGAGCGTGCATCCTTTCTTCAACTTGAGAAAGTGGTTTTTGAAACAGATTCTGAAGTTCTCATCCGAAGCTTGATTATGGATCTGATTCTTGAGACAGATTGGGAAATCGAAGCCTTCATCCAGCGTATCAAAGATAGAGGGAAGTTTTTTCAAGATAGAGCTTTTGTCTATACCGGTAGGAAATCTGATGCAGTAGCTGATTTTATAGCTAATTTTGCAAGAGTCCATAAACTAAGGGGGACTGGTGAATGTGGTTTACCACATAACTTTTGTACAGTCCTTTCCAAGGATCTAGTTACTTTAAATAAATGAATGAAATACGATGGTTTTGATGTTCACAAAAAATTTTATTGTGTAGCACGCTCCAGCCTTTTCCAAATTAGCTTGTGAGTAGAAAAAACAGGGTAGTCAATCTATTTCCTGCACCAACTTCTTCCAGTTATCCTTGATTGCAATTACCTCGGCACTGCCACTAAATTCCACTTCAGTGCCAATCATGCGCTTTTATAGTGATCGTCTTATTAATTCATGAAATTAAGGGAAATCAAATGCAGGCAAGAGTTTCGACAAAAAAAAAATGCAGGCAAGAAACTATAAAAGCATCAACTACATTTAAAAAAAGGAAAAGCCCCTCCTTGTCTTTTTCTTTTATTTGTTGTAAAGGAATTCATTCATTCATAATCTGCACTGAAAAAAAACGGCTAGTACACATAACATACAAACTTACAAGGGTATCAAATAAAATGATGAGAAGGAGGCCAACACAATAGCCTTTGCCATCCACAAATGTTCTTAAAGCTAACATAATAGCTTTGCCTATTACAATACCAAACTTCAAAACATCAATAGTTATACAATCAACGAAAACATCATAGATGAACAGGCCATCAGCATCATCTTCAGCCCCTCCTTGTCTGTATATATAAGTAATGAAAATTCTTATATCGTTTCGCTAAAGGAGAATGGAGAAGTTATATCTTCGGTGTAAGGTATGGTATCGAACGTGGTGTTTATGATGAAACTCTCCTCCCCTTCCTCATCTTTAACATAACAATCAATTAAATCGAGAGTAGCCCAAAAACGGCGTACACACACAAGCCCATGATCGTTCATGAATCGTCGTCGCATCAAGTCATCATTGCATTTATGATATATCGGCCCATTTTTCTCAACACCAGGTAGATCAAAATTTAGGACCCATGAAGCCTGGACGCCATATTCCATCATGACCCAATATTGGATACGATCAAAACCTGGTGCACGGAGCCAAGTTACGCAAATGTACTTCTCGCCAACCATCATTAGCCCCTCATCATTACAGCCCATATAGTGATGATCTACTGGCATGGGAACCTTGTAAAACTTCTCCTCCTCTAAATCAAAAGCAATGACTTGTTTGACATTATCGAACCAATGGAGTGCTCCATTCAGGAACATCCCATCCTCAGCAAGAGCATCTGCCTCCCGATAGTTACGTATCTTCTTCCAAGAATTTGTTTTCAGCGAGAAGATCTGAGTCTTGCGCTTGGAGGCTTCTGAAGAATCTCCCCAACGCCATGATAAGAAGACCTTATAATCTTGAGAGGCCGAATCATAACCAAAACCATAAGATATCCCAGAACGATCATCTTCTGATGTATACTTGGGTTTTGGCAATTCTCTATAGATACCGGTACATGGATTCCATACAACTAGTTGATCATATAAGGAGCCAACATTCAGGCAAACCAATCCATTGCATGATCCTAGTATATCGGCTGTGGAATCCGCTCTCCTTGGCGGAAAGTACAATTTGATTCCCTTTTCATCATCGAAAGGAGGGTCCTCAAAATAAGAGAACTTTGACTCTTCAAGAACATCCTTGTAGTCTATAAAATGAAGACCGGAAGGCTTTGAGATGAGGAATCTTTGAGTACTACTACTTCTGTCGTCACCAGGGGGAGGTACAAGTAATTTGGATCTCAAATTTCCGAATTCAGGACTGAAGAGGAAAGAGGACCATTGCTTGGAAAGCAGCCTGAATCGAGAGATGGACTGGACAGGTAATAATGCGAGTATCTCTTCCAGACTTCCACAATCACCCAAGGCAAACCATGATTTATGGCCTCCGCGACTCTTCTTCGCTTGGCTACTGTGAATCCTGACATAATTGCTTTTAAATCCTGTGATGATGAGCCCAACCATATCGTGTTGTTGGAGTCTATAGCCATAGCATAAAAAGATTAATGCCAAATATATAGGAATTATACGAAAGCGTTGAGCTTAAGCAACTTTTAATTAAACAGCCGCAAGCCAAAACAGTCTAACTACAGAATTTTTTTAAAAAAAATCCTGAAAGTGAAAGAATACGATAGATGAATGGAAACACGAAATTGCATCAAAATAAAGTAAGCACAAGCTGGAACCATACAGATTTTTGAGCTTGATTCGGAGACTGGGAGAGAAGGGCACAGCGCTGTATGGAAGAAAACCGATCTAAGATTTTTTTTATGCTAAATTTATATTGAATCTTAAATTGATTGATCAATATATATATGTTTAAGGTCGGAAGACTTGAGACTTAAACAGGGGATGACGCTTAAGAAATTGTAATGGAGAGAAAGAGAGGGACTTGGGGAAGGGGCTGGAGGATATGGAATTTGAATGGTTTTTTTTTTGGTTTCGAGGGATGCTGGTTGGAATTAATTTGGGCGGCACATGAGTTGAAGAGTCACTATGGTAGTAGTAATTTTTTGTCGTGGGAGAGAGTAGTAATATTTTGGCACATGTTTAATATAAAAATTACCCGTCTTTCCATATCTCCATATATTGTTGTTCCTAGTCTTATTCTAGGTCATTCCAGCAATTCATCATCATGCCCATGAGCCCAATCACGTTTTACACACACATGCCCATGATCGTTCATGAACGGTCGTCGCATCAAGTAATCATCGCATTTATAACCCTAATAGGGTTTTTCTAAGCCCCCTAAAAAAGAAAATAAATTTTCGCAATTAATGTGCATAATTCTCATAGTGACTGAAATAACCTTTATTATTTTATTTTTGATTAATTACACAATACATATCACTTTATATGGAAGGGTTATTTCAGTCATTAACAAAATAATACCTATTAATTGCGATAATTTATTTTCTTTTAGGGGGCTTATCATGTGGCCCTAGGGCACAAGATAGAAAATCCATTATAATATATTGCACCATTTTGCTCATCAAACACGTAGATCAACAAGCAGGACCCAAGATGCCCGGACGCCATATTCCATCATGACCCAATATTGCACACGATGAAAACCTGGTGCATGGAGCCAAGTTACGCAAAGGTAATTCTCGCCAACGATCACTAGCCCCTCTCCTGGGATGGGAACCTTGTAAAACTTCTCCTTCTCTAAATGAAAAGCGCAATGACTTGTTCATCATGGAACCAATGGAGTGCTCCATTCAGGAACAACCCATCCCCAGCAAGAGCATTTGCATCCCGATCATAGTTACGTATCTTCTTCCAAGAATTTGTTTTCAGCAAGAATATCCGAGTCTTGCGCTTACATGATAAGAAGACGACCATAACCAAAAGATATCCCAGAAAGATTAGCTCCTGATGTATAATTGGGTTCTGGCAATTCTCTATAGATACCCGGTACATGGATTCCATACAACTAGGTGATCATATAAGAAACCTGTTGGGAAAACTCGGGTAATTTTCCCACTACAAACAACTAGTGAATTGAACTGATTCGATAATTCCCAGGAAAGATGGCCTAGCCTATCTCCTTAGACAGAATTATCATTCCAAGATAAATCCCCAGGAAAGACTGGAGGAATAGTGGTTCACTTAAAACCCAGTCTCCTAGACAGGACTCACTTGCACAGTGTTATAATTCACAACCTATACCCGACAAAGGCGGCTTAGCCGGCCAACAAAAAGAACAAGGCGGCTTTGCCAGCCAACAAAGAGATAAGGCGACTTAGCCGGCCAACAAAGAGAAAAGGCGGCTTAGCCGGCCAATGTTGAATACTAAACAAATAATCAAATGCGGAAATTAAAGGCGGAATAATAAAGAAAGAACACACTCAAAAATTGTTAACGGAGTTCGGCCAATTATGCCTACGTCTCCAGAGCACTGCTCTTTTAATAGGAGAGGAAGAATATTTAGTACAATTGTTAGGATACAATGTACTCTAATTTGGGATGCATTACTAAGGTGAGGGGAAGCCTTATTTATAGCAAAACATACCCCTCCCCTTAGATGATTTCCACGATGTGGGATGGGAATATCAACACTATTCCAACAAATCTCCACCTTGTTGCTATTCAAATCCCACCAAGTACCGATCTTCTCAACCAAACAAATAACAGTGCTTCCAACTTGCGCCATCTGGCGCCAACTCAAATGTGCAGGATATTGACCAAGTCTAAACAATGTTCAAACTTGGCCCTTGTCACCACCTTGTTCATCATATCTGCAGGATTCTCTGTTGTCAAAATCTTCTGGAGAAGTATCTCCTCTTCTTCAAGAATCTCCCGCACAAAATGATAGCGAACATCAATGTGCTTCGTCCGTGCATGAAAGACTTGATTCTTTGCCAAATGAATAGCACTCTGACTGTCAGAATATACTACAACTTGTTTCTGACCAACTCCCAAGTCTTTTAGCAACCCATAAAGCCAAATTGCCTCCTTCACAGCTTCTGTAATAGCCATATACTCTGCCTCTGTTGTAGACAAAGCCACCGTTGACTGTAAAGTGGACTTCCAACTAACCGGGGCTCTTGCTAATGTGAACAAATAGCCCGTTGTCGATCGCCGCTTATCCAAATCTCCTGCATAGTCAGAATCACAATATCCAACAACTCCTTGACCAAGTGATTCATCCCGCTCAAACATTAAGCCAACATCTACGGTATCTTTGATATACCGAAGAATCCATTTCACAGCTTGCCAATGACCTCTGCCAGGATCATGCATATATCTGCTCACAACACTAACAGCTTGTGAAATATCCGGTCTCGTACACACCATTGCATACATCAAGCTTCCGACTACATTGGCATAAGGGACTTTTGCCATGTATTCTCGTTCTTCATCTGTCTGCGGAGATAACTGGCTACTAAGCTTCAAATGAGGAGCAAGCGGAGTACCTACAGGTTTTGACCCTTCATTCATGCCAAAACGTTGTAGTACTTTCTTCAAATACTCTTTTTGTGTCAGCCAAAGCTTGCCTCCCTCTCTGTCTCTGCTTATCTCCATACCAAGAATCTTTTTGGCTTCTCCCAAATCCTTCATCTCGAACTCTCTACTCAACTGAGCCTTCAACTTGTCAATTTCAACTTGGCTCTTTGCAGCTATCAGCATATCATCAACGTATAAGAGTAGATAGATGTAGGACCCATCTTGTAGTCTTCTCAAATACACACAATGGTCGTATTTGCTTCTTGTGTACTTCTGACCCAACATAAACTTGTCAAATCGTTTGTACCACTGTCTTGGTGATTGCTTCAAACCGTACAACGACTTGTCTAGTTTGCACACCCAATTTTCTTTACCAGCAACTTTGTATCCATCGGGCTGAGTCATATAGATTTCCTCCTTCAAGTCACCGTGTAAGAATGCAGTCTTCACATCAAGTTGAGCTAGCTCCAAATTCAACTGTGCTACCAAGGCCAACAAAATTCTAATGGAGGAATGCTTCACAACTGGAGAAAATACCTCATTATAATCAATTCCCTCCTTCTGAGCGTAGCCTTTAGCCACCAATCTTGCCTTGTAACGAACATTACTCTTGTCAGGAAATCCTTCCTTTTTAGCAAATACCCATTTGCATCCAATTGCCTTCTTTCCCTTCGGTAGTTGTGTCAACTTCCATGTTTTGTTCTTCTGAAGAGATTCCATCTCCTCCTCCATTGCCCCTTTCCAACTGCTACTTTCAGAACTCCGAATGGCTTCTGAAAAAGTGGAAGGAACATCATCAATGACTGGAAGTGCATAGGCCACCGTTTCGATGAGACGTTCTGGTTTTCTTCTTTCTCGTCTCGGTCTACTAGTGGCAATTGACTCGAACTGCTGCGTAGGTTCTTGGGCCGGAACCTCTTCTTCATCTGACTCTTCCTCTGTCAATGGAGAGTCACCATTGGTGCTCTTAGCTGGGATCACCATAGTAGGCTCAAACTCCACCTGCTTTGATACACACTCCACCTGCTGTGAAGTACCACCAGCTTCTTCTGGATTTACCTTAGTCAACATGGCAGATTCATCAAAGGTAACATCCCTGCTGATAATAGTCTTCTTTGTCTCTAGACACCAAAGACGGTATCCCTTCACTCCAGCATTAAGACCCATAAATAGAGCCTTCTTTGCTCGTGGATCTAACTTTGATTCATTCACATGGTAGTATGCAGTGGAGCCAAACACACGCAAAGAATCATAATCTGTAGCAGGTTTCCCAGACCATACCTCCAAAGGAGTCTTGCCACCTAAAGCAGAATGTGGCAATCGATTAACAAGATGTTGAGCATATGTCACAGCCTCAGCCCAAAAATTTCTGCCTAGCCCAGCATTAGACAGCATACAACGAACTTTCTCCACTAATGTCTTGTTCATACGCTCTGACACCCCGTTCTGCTGTGGTGTTTTTCTGACTGTGAAGTGCCGAACTATGCCACAATCTTGGCATATCTTCAAGAAAGGATCACTCGTATATTCTCCACCATTGTCTGTTCGGAGAACTTTAATCTTCCTTCCTGTCTGGTTCTCAACCTGAGTTTTCCATTTAAGGAAAATCCCAAGCACTTCATCCTTCTTCTTCATTGTAAACACCCACACTCTTCTGGAAAAATCATCAACAAAAGTGACAAAATAGTGTCTACCTCCAAGAGATGGAGTCTTCGCAGGTCCCCATACATCTGAATGCACATAGTCCAAAATCCCCTTGGTATTATGGATAGCAGTGCCAAACTTCACTCTTCGTTGCTTTCCCAGAACACAATGCTCACAAAATTCCAATTTGCAAGTCTTCGTACCTTTCAACAATCCCTGCTTGGCAAGAATTTGCAAGGATTTTTCACCAGCATGTCCCAAACGCATATGCCACAGCTTCGTTGCCTCTGCATCCTTCTTGCTTCCAGAAGTTACTGCTGCAACTGCCCCAATTACTGTACTACCTTGGTAGTAATACAGATTATTCTTCCTCACACCTTTTAACATCACCAATGCTCCTGATGTTGCTTTAAGAATTCCATCTCGGATAGTGATAATTAGGCCTTTTGATTCTAAAGCACCCAAAGAGATGAGATTCTTCTTCAACTCTGGAACATATCGAACCTCTCTCAAAATTCTGGTGGATCCATCATGATTCCTCAGCTTGATTGAACCTATCCCAACTGTTTTGCATGGATTATCATTGCCCATGAAAACAACCCCGCCATTGAGCTCTTCAAACTCAAAGAACCATTCCCGGATGGGACACATATGGTAGGTGCAACCTGAATCCAAAATCCACTCATCTGCTTGTGATGTTGAGGGTGAACCAACCAAAGAGACTTCTGACTCTGCATCACTCTTGCATTCTGCAACATTTGCATCTTGTGGAGTCTTTTCTCTCTTCTTCAACTTCGGACAGTCTTTCTTCCAATGCCCTTTCTCATGACAAAAGGCACACTCATCTTTGGCAACTCTGCTTTTGGACTTGGATCTTCCTCTTCTCCCCTTTGTCTGGCTTTGTTGTCGTCCTCTAGCCACTAAGGCTTCATCTGCTGCAGGTGCTTTGTTCTTCACTTTATCTTGTTGTCTCAGCTCGTGACTATACAAAGCAGAACATACAGCCTCCAATGATACATTCTCCTTCCCATGAAGTAGAGTAGTCTCCAGGTGCTCGAATTCATCGGGAAGAGATGATAACAGCATCAAAGCCAAGTCTTCATCTTCAAATATAACATCTAAATTGAACAGGTCTGCTACTAATTTTTTAAACAGAGTAATGTGTTCATTCATTGTAGAACCTGGTCGATACTCGAACCGGAACAATCTCTTCTTCATCAGAAGCTTGTTTTGACCACTTTTCTTCAAGAAAGTGTCTTCCAATGCCTTCCACAGTTTGTGTGCAGAAACTTCATTTTTGAAAGCATATTTCTGCTCCCTGGACAAGCACGATCGAATTGTTCCGCAAGCCAACTTGTTTACATCGGCCCACTCCTTGTTACTGATATCGTCAGGTTTCTCTTCTTCAATAGCAACATCAAGTCCCTGCTGGAACAGCGAGTCAAGGACCTCACACTGCCACATGCCAAAATGACCGGTACCATCAAATATCTCCACAGCAAGCTTCGAACTAGATACTGGGATCCTCGACCATCTGGATGTGGAAACCATCTCTCCTGATTGTATACTTGATGTAGCCTGTTTTGAACCTGCTTCCACCATTACAAAATCAAAAGATAGTATTCAACAATTACAAATAGCCCAAAGGACGAACCTTCGGCTCCGCTACCACTTGTTGGGAAAACTCGGGTAATTTTCCCACTACAAACAACTAGTGAATTGAACTGATTCGATAATTCCAGGAAAGATGGCCTAGCCTATCTCCTTAGACAGAATTATCATTCCAAGATAAATCCCCAGGAAAGACTGGAGGAATAGTGGTTCACTTAAAACCCAGCCTCCTAGACAGGACTCACTTGCACAGTGTTATAATTCACAACCTATACCCGACAAAGGCGGCTTAGCCGGCCAACAAAAAGAACAAGGCGGCTTTGCCAGCCAACAAAGAGATAAGGCGTCTTAGCCGGCCAACAAAGAGAAAAGGCGGCTTAGCCGGCCAATGTTGAATACTAAACAAATAATCAAATGCGAAAATTAAAGGCGGAATAATAAAGAAAGAACACACTCAAAAATTGTTAACGGAGTTCGGCCAATTATGCCTACGTCTCCAGAGCACTGCTCTTTTAATAGGAGAGGAAGAATATTTAGTACAATTGTTAGGATACAATGTACTCTAATTTGGGATGCATTACTGAGGTGAGGGGAAGCCTTATTTATAGCAAAACATACCCCTCCCCTTAGATGATTTCCACGATGTGGGATGGGAATATCAACACTATTCCAGCAAAACCAATATTCAGCTGACAAACCAATCCATTGCATGATCCTAGTATATCAGCTGTGGAATCCGCTTTCCTTGGCGGAAAGTACAATTTGATTCCCTTTTCATCATCAAAAGGATCCGCAGCGTAATAGAACTTTGACTCTTCAAGAACATCCTTGTAGTCAGTCTATAAAATAAAGACAGGAAGGCTTTGAGATGAGGAATCTTTGAGTACTACTACTTCTGTCTTCACCAAGGGAAGGTACAAGTAATTTGGATCTCAAATTTCGGAAGTTAGCACTGACGAGGAAACTGGACGATGACTCCTTACAAACCAGCGTGAGTGGAGAGATGGACTGTACAGGTAATAATGCGAGTGTCTCTCCTCCACAATTACGTACCCAAGGCAAACCGTGATTTACCTCCTCCATAGTAACTGCCTTTGCCTTGGCTGCTTTTGTGAATCCTGACTTAATTTGCTCTTTTGCCTTTTTCAATTCCTGCGATCAAACCTTTACCATGTCCGTCACATCGACGGCAATAGTGTATATGTACGAAATACTAGAAATTAAGAATACTATGCATAGATAGAAACATATAAATTTTTTTTGATGAAATAGAAACATATAAATTACATCAAAATAAAGTAAGCAAAAGCAGAAACCATACGGATTATGATGATTGCTTATTTCTTGTAACTTACTTGGAGACTGGGAGAGAAGGGCGCCCCGCTGTATAAGGAGTTGTTGTATTTTGTACAAGACTTTGTATTCTTTAAACAAATAAGTATACCATTAGATTTTTATACATATATTAAATAAAATAAGTTGTAAAATCATAATGTAATAATATTTTAAAAAATTTATAAAAATATTTTTAGATAATTTTAATAACTTTTCCTTCCAAGTAAGTCTTATATTAATCAGTAAAATATCAATATCTTAGATAC
Source organism: Turnera subulata (assembly GCA_028386065.3). Classification (NCBI taxonomy): domain Eukaryota; kingdom Viridiplantae; phylum Streptophyta; class Magnoliopsida; order Malpighiales; family Passifloraceae; genus Turnera; species Turnera subulata. The sequence goes on from JAKUCV010007341.1 coordinate 83,650, forward strand.
AATTGGATCATAAACAAGTATCGAGCGGGTCAACTCGCGACCCGCTAATTTTCGTATCATATGGGTCGGCTCCTCCTAATTTCTTATCCAGTTGTGGGAACCTTTTTTGCCAGGTCCAGAAAACAAAAGACGTATAAGCTGTAAAAACAAGCACTACATTGCCTAAGTCAGTTCATGCAAGCAAGACATTATAAACACATCAACTTGAAAAAAACAAAACTCATCATCTACTTGTCTTACTATACCTTTTCACTCCTTTATTTGCATTATAAATGATGGAAATCCTTATTCCATTGCGTCGCTAGAGGAGAATGGAGATGTTAGATCTTCGGTGTATGGTATAGTATGAGACGAGGAGCGAATGATGAAACGCTCATCTCCATCCTCATCTCCACACCGCTAAATTCAATTATATCCAGAAGTCCATCACGTTGTAGACACACATGGCCATCATTGTTCATGAATCGTCATCGCATCAAGTCATTTTCGCATTTATAATATACAGCTCCAATATTCATCCGATCTAGCTCAAAAAGTAGGACCCAAGATTCCTGGACGCCCTATTCCATCATGACCCAGTATTGCACACGCTGTTGTGAATGGAGCCAAGTTACGCAAAGATACTGCCCACCAAGTATCTTTAGCGCCTCTAGATCCTCGCCAAAATAATGATATACTTCCGGTGCTGGCATCGGAACCTCGTAAAACTCTTCTTTCTCCAAATCAAAGGCAATGACTTGTTCCCCAATGTACCAATGGAATGCTCCATTCAAGAAGAGCCCATCCTCATAAAATCTTCTCGGATAACTAGGTATTTCCTTCCAAGAATTTGCTTTTAGCGAGAAGATCTCAGTCTTATACTTGTGGCCTGAAGCTATGAAGATCTTGTAATCCTGAGAGGCTGAATCATATCCAAAACAATGTGATTCCCAAGAGGTATGGTCTATTCTATACGTGGGTCTTGGCAATTCTCTAAAGATACCGGTACATGGATTCCATACAACTAGGTAAACCAACATTCACGCAAACCAATCCATTGCATGATCCAAGTATATCGGCTGTGGAATCCATACAACTAGGTGATCATAAAAGATTAATGCCAAATATATAGGAATTGTACGACGCTGATGAAAACATTTAGCTTAAACAACTTTTAATTAAATCGCGGCAATCCAAAACAGTCTAATTACAGAAATTATATAAAAAAGAAATCCTAAATACGATAGACGGATGGAAACATGAAATTGCATCAAAATAAAGTAAGCACAAGCAGGAACCATACAGATTTTTGTGCTTGATTGGGAGACTGGGAGAGAAGGCCAGGCACAGCGCTGTATGTGGAGTCACTAGCAGCGTTGTTTTTTTAGCAAGAAAACCTATCTAAGGTTTTTGATGCTAAATTTGTATTGAATCTTAAACTCATCGATCAATATATATACATATATTATATTTTTGGGTCGGCAGACAATTAAGACTTAAGAGTGACGGTTTACGACTAAAAAAAGTGTTTCGATATGATATATAGTTGTACCGCTACAACCTATATATATATATGTAGCCCTTTTCCAAGTTGCAATCGCTGGAATTTTTCATTCAAGCCAATATAGCACTTTGAAATTCTAGAGCTCTGCACTGAAACCTAAACCAGCAAACAAAATAAAACTACCAGCTCTAGGTCTCGTCTTTATTTGACTGTTTGATTTTCAATCTGATAATGTTGTTCGGATAACTTGAGCGTACGTAGTAGCAAAAAAAATTTGTCGGAAAGAGTAGTAATATTTTGGTAGATGTTAATATATAATTCCCCCACCTTTCCATATCCCCATATATGGTTGTTCCTAGTCTTATTCTAGGTCATTCCAGCAATTCACCATCATATTTCTTTCACATGGCTTTTGAGGAGGCTGCCTGGAATTTTGGCGGAAAGTTTTATGAGGTATAGGTCAAAACGGATGAACTTCAATAAACAAGGTGGTCGTGCCGGAGTGGTTATCGGGCATGACTAGAAATCATGTGGGCTTTGCCCGCGCAGGTTCGAATCCTGCCGACCACGCCCTTTTTTGTTTTTCTTTGTTTCCCAGTTTACTTAGTTTCATTGTTTTAATTTAAATTCCATTAAGAATACATTTCCTCAAACTTCCTTTTAAACCTGTGATGTTGTTTTGTGTCAATATAAACAGTAAAATCTGCTCCAGGAAAAGGAAAAGGATGCACAACTTTTCCCCGTGATACAATTTATTTGTGATGTTATTTTGAATCGAAAGAAAAGGAAAACAAACCAGTGTGCCAACCTAAAGAAAACGAATGAAATGGAAGACGAACTTGCTAGTTGCCACTCACCACAGGAGAATATCAAACATTAATGTGCCCCGTTAACATAGTTAACATAAGTTTCTTACTGCAATACAAAACCCTTGTAAGTAATATTGAGCCAAAGTGTCAAAACAAACTTGTTATTTAAAATTCTGTGGAGGAAAAGGTATGTAAGCCATTGTTTCTATTTTACAATTTAAAAGTTAGCAGAAGATGTTTTTCTCTTCAGCTATTTAAATATTTAATAATTACATTCTCCGATGATAACCCATTTATTTATGTGCCAAATACTCCGTTCATCCCGTGTAAGTATCGAGTTTCACAACGTAATTTTCAAGAAAAGTTAAACTTGAACCTAACTTATTGACAGACTCCACTCCAGTACAAACTGACTGCCTCTGAGATAGTTCAATTAGATGATTTCATTTACGAACATTTTTTTTTTTTTATCAATGAGAAAAGAAAGAATTCAGAACATAGGAGACATTAGAAAAGGAGAAAAAACCCACCGCCTAAGCGTCCTTTTGCATTGTCTGGAGATTTATAATGCTTCATTGATACCTATGATTGATTAGAGGTAACGTTGTCGAATCTTAGCATATCCCCATTTCGATAGATAATAGATTAATCCTATTTATTACTAAGAATGTGATGTTAAATAAATAGCACCCTAATGACTAATGAGAGTAGATTCGCAGGGAGTCGGGATAAAGAATGGAACAAATGCAAGGTCCAAGGAGCAAGTAATCTTTTATAGGATATTGCATTAGATACGGACATCACTATTAAAAAAAATCTCTAAGACGTTTGTGATTAAGGCCTTATACTTTGATTTAGAAAAGCCTTGGCACAAATTATCACAACCGATGGCAACTTTTTTTTTTTGAACAGCAACCGATGGCAACTTGAGCGCTTCCTTTCTAACTTGACGTCTCCATCACCCAAAAATGGGGGAAAAAATAAGAAAAGAAACTGACTTGCAAAACATCCAGTGGCCTTGTGGGCCTGCAGTAGGGATGGCAATGGGTGCCTGTAAACAGGGAATCCGTGGGGAATCTCCGAATGGGGAACGGGGATGGGGGTAATTTTTCTCCCACGGGGGCGGGGATGGGGGACATTTTGGCCCCGTGGGGAATTGGATAACGGGGGCGGGAAGCGCTCCCCCCGACCCGCGGAGACCCCGAAATAAGTGAAAATACAAAATTATCCTTCAACCACAATCCAATTAATATATATATATATATATCAATAATAAAATATGTTTTTATTCATTTCTTCCCTTTACATATTAAAATTAATATATATGTCTTTCTTTCTTTCATCTTGGTAAATTTAATAGAGCATTCTATAGATAAGATTTTGGTTTTTGTGATTTCTTATTCACGCTAATTATACTTATACTATGCAGCTGGTCCTATTTTTTTCCCAAGTTGACACAATTATTTTTGATTTTCGTTTCTCGTAAGAATCAACAAACCAATAAGTTAGAATTGGAGAGTAGGCAAAACTTTTGAGTTGCAATTGTAAATATATTGTACATTATTTTTATCTATGAAATTGGGGAATGGTCCCGTGGGGATCCGATTCCCCGCGGGGAACGGGGATGGGGGCATTTTTTCCCCCGAACGGGGAATGGGGGTGGGGGTGGGGGAACATTTCGAAAACGGGGGTGGGGGTGGGGAACCTTCCCCCGCGGGGACCCCAACCCATTGCCATCCCTAGCCTGCAGTTGCTAAAGAGGCCGAAATATTTTGTTTTCGTTCACTTAAATATTAATTATGATGTTAGTTAACAAAAAAGTATTAATAATCTGGATCCAATTTGGAGTTGATTAATTTTTAAGGGAGTCTTCTTCCTTAGTTCTTTCCATCTTGCCTTATATTATAGGCCTGATTATATTATAGACCTGGTTATCACTTGCATCCAATCCAACTATGGGTTGGAAGCATAAAATGGTCTTTTATCGGAATAATTTAGAGACTGGATGGGTCAATTAAGTATTAAAAAAATAAATTATTAGTTCATTGATCGGACTAATAGTAAAATTCTTAAAATTGGAATGTTTAATTAACTAGAGCAGGATAAAGTTATGCAAGAAAAGAAAATTACCAATCCAAGTTTAATACTAGGCTAACTCATAATTTTGAAGTAAAAATGACATAAAAGTTCTTGATAAAGTCTTACATTAAAATATATAAAGATCCAAAATGGGTGACTCTTAATTAACTATAAATATATATAAAAATCAATGGTAAAGGATTCATCTTTCCCGTAATTAGAATTTAAATTTATTTTGTATATGTAACAGCCCAGGTAAAAATTTCATTTTTACCGGGACTGTTTAAGTTAAATTATAGTAATTTACCACTGATTTTAATCTTGGGTAATTAAATTATGGTAAATCGAGCTTAGGATTCTGAAACCGAGCCTTGTCCCACGCTCGGGATTTTTCTGCGGATTTTAAGGACCAAAGTTGGAATTTTTCCGGGTCCGGGAATCTTAGGAAAAGCCGGGTTTATCCTCGAATTATCGGGCTAGAAATAAAGATAAGTGGGTATACCGGAAATTTTCTGGTCTAGGTGGGTCACACTTCACATGCAGCATAGTAACTGCATAATTGAAGTTCAATTATTCAGCCGCCTTTTTCCTATTCAGCCTGCGAACTACCTATTACACTTGTGATATACCAGTGACTTTTACTGCCTATAAAACTATTCTTCTTCTGCCAACATGCACACCACCATCACCTCTTCATCTTCAGCCTTCCAGTACCTGCAAAATTCAAACAAAACCATCTGAAAAAGTAGAAAAAAAAAGAAAGAAAAAGGAAAAAAAAAAAAAGAAAACACACACCAGCCACACACGCCGTTGTTTTACCCAACAACCCCTCCTCCATCTTCTTTTTCTTTTCTTTTCTTTTCTTCCACCGCCCCAAGCAACCTCGCCGCCGCCTCCAACCGCCTCTCCACCTCCTTTCCTTTCTCCTCCTCCCCTCTCTTCTCCTTTCTCTTTTCCTCGCCGGCCACCGCGACCCCCTGCTCCTCCTTCCTCTTCCTCCCTCGCGTGTCGCGCGCCTGCGCCCCACCTCGACACCGTCGGCCGCAGCGACGCCGCCCGCACTCCCCGCCTCTGCTGCCGCGTCACCGCGACGCCGTGTCGCCGTCCGCCTTGCCCCTGGTCTTCCGCCGTCGCGCCGTCCCGTCGTCGAGGTGAGCATTGGAGTAACCCGTTTCGCAGCCCGGTGAGGATCTGGGTCGGATCCTAGGCCACGCGGGTACTGGGCCAAGCCTGGCTCGGGCCTGCAGCTGGCCTGGGTGTTGACTTGGGCCTGGGCTTTGTGATCTGGGCTGGGATGTGGGCCTGAGTGTATGGGTTAATTGGTTGGGCTGGAATAGTACTTTCCTTTGGGCTGATCCAGAATTAAAAAAATAAAATAAAAATAATAATTATAATCTGGAAAAAAATAATAAATCAGGATATAGATTGGGAAATAATATTTGGAAATATATATATGTGGTATAAAATAATTGTTAGAGGGTAAATATTTTGGAAAAATATGACTTCGGGGAATAAAATTTATGGAGGAAAGATAATAAAGCTTATATATGTAGAAATAATAATATTGTGGAAAGAACATACTTATGGAATAATTTTGGAAAGGGTATTATCAAGGTAATAAAATACCGGAATAATATCCGGGTATAGGAATAAGTATAGTATGGTATCACTTGAAATAAATGGTGAATGATGATAATGGGAATTAACCGGGGAAGTAACCGAGCCGAGTTAGTATTTAATTTTCGGTATACAGTATTAGCATGGCATTTGCATACCATCTTATGTGTGCATACTACTTGATTGACATAGGAGTTGATAACGAGCAATTTGTTGAGGAACCGGACTTGGAATTTGCTGGACATTTCCATAATTGATAATCGGCTAAGGTGGCTCGGATATGCCGAATATCCGGTTGGCATGTTGCCTGAGGTTGGGGTATACCGAATACCCAGAGGTTTGGATATACCAAATATCCGGGTTTTGAGATGTGGATTGGTTCTTGACCTAGCATCCGGAATTAATTGATAACCAGGTACGACCCTAGCTTGTCCAGTGACGGGGGCCCGGAAGATAAAATTGGTAATAACAATAAATATTCTTTTGGTCTTGGCTCAGTTTGTAAGATATGTTATTGCTTGTCTGTGATTGCTTTTAAGTATTACGGTTGCTTGCATATCACTGTTTATCCTTCGTCGGTGAGCACTTCGGACTCACCCCTCGCCTGCGGGGTTTCATCCCGTAGGTTAAGTTGTTTCGTAGTTCAGGTACGACGTTCGATGGCTGTTGCTTTCTCCTCCACCTGACTCCGGATCCATACCTCCGCTGCATGTGCATAAAGTCTTCCGCTACTGTGTGATATACAATGCTGTATTGCTGATTTCCTGTGATATATATATTACTGATACTATCTGCTGCTAATATTGAGCACTGTGTTGGATTGAATAATGGTCCCTGAGTGTGGGTGACAGTTGTATTTGATGGTTGCTGTTGTATAATATTTGCACGTTGTACTGTCTGTTCTATCAATATGAATAGTTTCGGCACGTGTTTACTGTGTTACCGTAAATACGGGTCGGGGCGCTTCAGTTTGGTAGCGGAGCGGGCAGTAGGTCCTTGGGTGTTGCTGTGATCATTTGTGCATAGTTTGTCATGAGTTAGTATAATATGCATGCATATACATTCTCACATAGGGTAAGACGAATGAATCCGGTTGGAGGGAATCAGCATGCTGGAAGTCACCTAGATATCGATGTCATCGCAGGTACCTTTACAGTTTTTGGTTATATTGCATGCAATTTGATAGATCCTGGTGCCACACATTCTTTTATCGCTCAAGGTTTTGCTATACAACATAGTGTAAGAAAGAGAGTTTAACATGTCCGATGAGGGTTAGGTTACCTGCGGGCCTATTGGTCAGGTTAACCCATGTGAGCAGAGACGTTATACTTTCGTACGATAACAAGGTATTTCCTGCACGATTGGTTGCGATGAATATGGGAGGATTCGGCATAATCCTAGGAATGGATTGATTGTCGAGATATAATGTCCTGGTGAACTGTCGGACCAAGGAGGTGCTGCTGACTTTCGATGGTGGACGACAAGTTTTGGTAACGGGTATTAGGAGAGCTGCTGCTATGCGTAGCATCTCTGCTAACTAGGATTTCGGAATGAAGCCACTTAGTTCAGATGTTTTGTGGAACCACATCACAAGTGTAGACACGGGATTCTACCCCGGAGGATATATCTGTAGTGAAGGAGTTTTTTGATGCTTTCCCAGATGATTTGCTAGGTTTGCCACCCGACAAAGAGGTTGAGTATACCATCGACCTGATGTCAGGAGTCACACCCATATCGATGGCTCCATACAGGATGGCACCGACAGAACTCTAGGAGTTGAAGAAACAGTTGGATGAGCTGTTAGAGAAAGGTTTTATCATACCTAGTACTTCACCTTGAGGATCACCAGTCCTCTTTGTGAAGAAGAAGGATGGCAGTTTGTGGATATGTGTAGACTACCGCCAATTGAACAAAGTGACGGTGAAGAACAAGTATCCGCTTCCCAGGATCGATGATCTTTTGACCAGTTACGGGGAGCTACTGTGTTTTCTAAGATTGACCTTCAGTCTGGGTATCACCAGATCAAGATTTCAGAGAAGGCATACCAAAGACCGCCTTCCGCACACGGTATGGTCATTTCGAGTTCACAGTGGTACCATTTGGTATCGACCATTGCACCAGCTGTGTTCATGTGTTTGATGCACTTGGTCTTGAACGAGTTTTTGGATAAGTTTGTTGTGGTCTTCATCGACGACATCCTCATTTACTCTAAGAACAAGGAGGAACATGAGAAGCATCTAAGGATAGTGCTTCAGAGGTTATGGGAGAAGCAGTTGTATGCCAAATTCAGCAAGTGTGAATTTTGGCTTGGAGAAGTTTCTTTCCTTGGACATGTGGTTGGCGGGGATGGAATTAAGGTTGACCATGCCAAAGTAAAAGCCGTTCTGGAGTGGGAGCCGCCCAAGACGGTACCAGAAGTCAGGAGTTTTCTTGGCCTTACAGGATATTACCGGAGGTTCATCGAGGGTTTTTCTTTGATAGCTAGTCCCATGACTAAGCTATTAAGGAAGGAACAGGCATTTGTTTGGAGCCGGAATGTCAGCACAGTTTTGAGGAGCTTAAAAGGAAGCTGACCACAGTATCGGTTTTTACAGTACCGCAGTCTGGTGCTGAGTATGTGTTGTTATGTGATGCATCGAGACTTGGTCTAGGAGCCGTACTGATGCAGAAAAGACGGGTGATTGCCTACACCTCTAGGCAGTTGAGGACTCATGAGAAGAATTATCCGACGCATGATCTGGAGATGGCAGTTGTGATCTTGGCTTTGAAGATTTGGAGACACTACTTATTTGGAGAGAAGTGTCGAATCTTCACCGACCACAAGAGTCTCAAGTACATCATGACTCGGAAGGAGCTTAACCTACGACAGAGATGTTGGGTTGAGTTACTTAATGATTATGACTGTACTATCGAGTATCACCCAAGAAAGGCTAATGTAGTAGCTGATGATGGAGCACTGATGATTGAGAACGAGTATGTGTACCCAATGTCAGTAATCTACGTAGTCAGATCTTGGAAGAAGGTCATACGATGTCATATGCAATGCATCCTGGAAGCACTAAGATGTATCAGAATTTGAGGAGTCACTTCTGGTGGCCTCGTATGAAGAAGGGTGTAGCTAAGTATGTTGCAAGATGTCTCACTTGCCAACAGGTGAAAGCTGACCATCAAGCTCTAGCAGGAAAGTTGAGATCTTTGACAGTGCCAGAATGGAAGTGGGAGATGATCACTATGGATTTTGTGATTGGTTTACCGGTGACTCGGAGGCATCATGATGCTATTTGGGTCATCGTTGACCGATTAACAAAAACTGCACCTTTTATACCTATCCGCCAAACTGATACCATGGACACATTGGCGGGTAAGTATGTTGCTGAGGTTGTGAGACTACATGGGATTCCAAAGTCTATAGTCTCAGACAGGGATCCGAGGTTCACATCACGTTTCTGGAAGAACTTACAAGCAGCGCTAGGGACTAAGTTGAGCTTTAGCACTGCTTTTCATCCTCAAACAGATGGACAGTCTGAGAGGACTATACAGACACTGGAGGATATGTTGAGGACTGGTGCACTTAACTTCAGCGGGAGTTGGAATGAGTATCTACCCTTGGTTGAGTTTGCTTATAACAACGGCTACCATTCCAGCATTGGTATGCCACCTTTTGAGGCTCTCTATAGAAGGAAGTGTAGAAGTCCAGTGTGTTGGGATGAAAAAAGTATGAGACTGATCGTTGGACCGGATCTAGTCCAATAGACAGTGGACAAGATCCAGACGGTGAGACAGTGTGTGAGAGCTGCTCAGGATCGGCAGAAGAGCTACGCCGACAAACACCGATGTGGGATGGAGTACAATGTTGGTGAGAAGGTTTTCCTCAGAGTAGCACCTTGGAAGGGTGTGATTAGGCTCAGAAAGAGAGGGAAGCTGAGTCCCAGGTACATCGGGCCATATGAGATCGTAGAAAAGGGTTGGACCCTTGGCGTACAGACTGTCTTTACCCGAGGAATTGTCACAGATTCATGACGTGTTTCATGTCTCCATGTTGAGGAGATACAGAACAGATCCGAGCCATGTGGTTACTACAGTAGATGTTGAGGTCGCAGAGGATCTTACGTATACAGAGTTGCCGGGGCAGATTCTAGCCCGAGAAGTCAAACAGTTGAGGAACAGAGTCATTCCGATGGTAAAAGTGGAGCAAGCACTCTGCGAACGAGTCTACGTGGGAAGTTGAGGAACATATGCGTTCTCAGTATCCGCACTTGTTCACAGCTTCGGAGTGAATTTCGGGGACGAAATTCTTTTTAAGGTGGGTAGGCTGTAACAACCCAGGTAAAAATTTCATTTTTACCGGGACTGTTTAAGTTAAATTATAGTAATTTACCACTGATTTTAATCTTGGGTAATTAAATTATGGTAAATCGAGCTTTGGATTCTAAAACCGAGCCTTGTCCCACGCTCGGGATTTTTCTGCGGATTTTAAGGACCAAAGTTGGAATTTTTCCGGGTCCGGGGAATCTTAGGAAAAGTCGGGTTTATCCTCGAATTATCGGGCCAGAAATAAAGATAAGTGGGTATACCGGAAATTTTCTGGTCCAGGTGGGTCACACTTCACATGCAGCATAGTAACTGCATAATTGAAGTTCAATTATTCAGCCGCCTTTTTCCTATTCAGCCTGTGAACTACCTATTACACTTGTGATATACCAGTGACTTTTGCTGCCTATAAAACTATTCTTCTTCTGCCAACATGCACACCACCATCACCTCTTCATCTTCAGCCTTCCAGTACCTGCAAAATTTAAACAAAACCATCTGCAAAAGTAGAAAAAAAAAGAAAGAAAAAGGAAAAAAAAAAGAAAACACACACCAGCCACACACGCCGTCGTTTTACCCAACAACCCCTCCTCCATCTTCTTTTTCTTTTCTTTTCTTTTCTTCCACCGCCCCGGGCCACCTCGCCGCCGCCTCCAACCGCCTCTCCACCTCCTTTCCTTTCTCCTCCTCCCCTCTCTTCTCCTTTCTCTTTTCCTCGCCGGCCACCGCGACCCCCTGCTCCTCCTTCCTCTTCCTCCCTCGCGTGTCGCGCGCCTGCGCCCCACCTCGACACCGCCGGCCGCAGCGACGCCAGCCGCACTCCCCGCCTCTGCTGCCGCGACGCCGTGTCGCCGTCCGCCTCGCCCCTGGTCTTCCGCCGTCGCGCCGTCCCGTCGTCGAGGTGAGCATTGGAGTAACCCGTTTCGCAGCCCGGTGAGGATCTGGGTCGGATCCTAGGCCACGCGGGTACTGGGCCAAGCCTGGCTCGGGCCTGCAGCTGGCCTGGGTGTTGACTTGGGCCTGGGCTTTGTGATCTGGGCTGGGATGTGGGCCTGAGTGTATGGGTTAATTGGTTGGGCTGGAATAGTACTTTCCTTTGGGCTGATCCAAAATTAAAAAAAATAAAATAAAAATAATAATTATAATCTGGAAAAAAAATAATAAATCAGGATATAGATTGGGAAATAATATTTGGAAATATATATATATGTGGTATAAAATAATTGTTAGAGGGTAAATATTTTGGAAAAATATGACTTCGGGGAATAAAATTTATGAAGGAAAGATAATAAAGCTTATATATGTAGAAATAATAATATTGTGGAAAGTACATACTTATGGAATAATTTTGAAAAGGGTATTATCAAGGTAATAAAATACCGGAATAATATCCGGGTATAGGAATAAGTATAGTATGGTATTTTAGCACTTGAAATAAATGGTGAATGATGATAATGGGAATTAACCGGGGAAGTAACCGAGCCGAGTTAGTATTTAATTTTCGGTATACAGTATTAGCATGGCATTTGCATACCATCTTATGTGTGCATACTATTTGATTGACATAGGAGTTGATAACGAGCAATTTGTTGAGGAACCGGACTTGGAATTTGCTGAACATTTCCATAATTGATAATCGGCTAAGGTGAGGATGGATAACCCTTGTTATGTTGCCTGTAATACTTTGTGTGCTTTGTTGTTCGATTGAACTGCTGAATTGTTGATTGTTGACTGCATATCTGATGTGGATATTATTGTTGCCATTGGGCTGTGATATTGATTCTGTGGATATTATGCTGAGATTGATGTTGAACTATTGCCTGTGGAAAGTTGAGAAAAGGAAATAGGAATTTGAAATGGGAATTGATTTGAGATGATGATATAATTGTCATGTGGAAAGTAGTGGTACGACCCGATGGTTTGAAAATTAATTTTGAGATGCTATGGTCGGTTACTTGGTTTGTTTGGCTTGTTGCCTGTGGTTAGGGTATACCAAATACCCAGTGGTTCGGATATACCGAATATCCGTTTGGCTTGTTGCCTGTGGTTAGGGTATACCAAATACCCAGTGCCTCGGATATGCCGAATATTCGTTTGGCTTATTGCCTGTGGTTAGGGTATACCAAATACCCAGTGGCTCGGATATGCCGAATATCTGGTTGGCATGTTGCCTGAGGTTGGGGTATACCGAATACCCAGAGGTTTGGATATACCAAATATCCGGGTTTTGAGATGTGGATTGGTTCTTGACCTAGCATCCGGAATTAATTGATAACCAGGTACGACCCTAGCTTGTCCAGTGACGGGGGCCCGGAAGATAAAATTGGTAATAACAATAAATATTCTTTTGGTCTTGGCTCAGTTTGTAAGATATGTTATTGCTTGTCTGTGATTGCTTTTAAGTATTACGGTTGCTTGCATATCACTGTTTATCCTTCGCCGGTGAGCACTTCGGACTCACCCCTCGCCTGCGGGGTTTCATCCCGTAGGTTAAGTTGTTTCGTAGTTCAGGTACGACGTTCGATGGCTGCTGCTTTCTCCTCCACCTGACTCCGGATCCATACCTCCGCTGCATGTGCATAAAGTCTTCCGCTGCTGTGTGATATACAATGCTGTATTGCTGATTTCCTGTGATATATATATTACTGATACTATCTGCTGCTGATATTGAGCACTGTGTTGGATTGAATAATGGTCCCCGAGTGTGGGTGACAGTTGTATTTGATGGTTGCTGTTGTATAATATTTGCATGTTGTACTGTCTATTCTATCAATATGAATAGTTTCGGCACGTGTTTACTGTGTTATGGTAAATACGGGTCGGGGCGCTTCAGTATACCTATTTGGTAGCCTTTCATTCAAAAACTTAAGCAATTATATGTTCCAAATTCATACTTACTTTAGTTCATAGTTTATTGACTTGGATTGACTAGTCCCTGGTCTTAAAATTGTGTCTCTAGTCCATTATATAACGGAGGAAAAGATTGCAAGCAATCAAAGAAAACTGAAACCCAGTGGCAGATACTTTAGCTTTGTTCCAAAGACACCAATAGAGTTTTCAAAAAAAAAAAAGACACCAATAGAGTTTGGGATTTAAAACTATCTCACAAAAAGGGGCATATGCCGTGGATTTTCTTTTGATCCAGAGCATAGCCTATAAATGCTACCCAAGAAAAAAGTGTTAGATAATTAACATGAACAATCATAATAATCAGGAATCAAAAGACGATAATTTAATTCCCAATTCAAACATTAACATAATACCCATTAGATCTTAGAACTAATTATCTCCCACTAATAACATGAGGTTAAAGACATACCTGGTAAATCGATTATGCTGTCTTCTAAATTCTCTTAATCTCCTCTTGATTTGTCTT
>JAKUCV010007344.1:0-28354 GCA_028386065.3 Turnera subulata
TCTACTTACATGCATTCAATTCATACATTCATCAAATCTTAATTGAGCCAATATCCTATTGAGGATTTGAGAGTTGCCTTTTAGAGCTTCACTTGTACACTCATACCTGCTCTTTGAGAGAGTCTTTTGTTCTGAGTGATTGTGTATTCATACACCTTAAGGGAGGTTAGTTCCCTTGGTTAGATTCACAAGAAGAGGTTTATATCTTCTTGTGTGGAAAGTCTTGGAGTGAGGTATCTTCAAGCAAGAGAGCTGAAGTTCATGTGACTTGAACTTTCAGGGTTTAGGATTCTTGTGACTAGAATTCCTAGGTTGTAACGGTTTGTTAAGCACCCATAAGCTTAATGTAGATAGTGAAATCTTCAAGTGAGACTTGAAGGGCTGGATTAGCCACACTAGTAGAGTGTGTGTGAACCAGGATAAATCGCTTGTGTCCTTCTATTTTTCAATTCCGCACTTCATTTCCTGCAAAGTTTTTAATTTTCGGTCATAAGCTATTCACCCCCCCCCTCTAGCTTAAGTCTATTGTTCCTAACAAATTCTCCCATCATGGACATCTTAAATTCGCTGGTCATCATAGCAGAGAATTCCTTACACAAGGACAAGTTAGTAACACCGAAAATTATATCATCTACATAAATTTGTACTAAGAGGATGTCATTGTTTTTACTTTTAATAAAGAGTGTAGTATTAACCTTCCCTCTTTTGAACCCATTGTCCAAGAGAAATTTGCTCAAGCGTTCATACCAAGCTCTAGGAGCTTGCTTAAGACCGTAGAGTGCTTTCTTAAGTCTGAAAACATGATCAGGAAATGCATGATCTTCAAAGCCTGGGGGTTGATTAACATACACTTCTTCTTGAATGAAGCCATTTAGAAATGCACTTTTGACATCCATTTGATACAACTTAAAGTCCATTGATGATGCAAATGCAAACAATAGGCGAATAGCTTCTAAGCGTGCAACAGGTGCATATGTTTCTTCAAAATCAATTCCATCTTCTTGATTGTAGCCTTTTGCTACTAACCTAGCTTTGTTTCTAGTTATTATGCCATTTTCATCTAGTTTATTTCTAAAAACCCATTTCGTGCCAATTGTTGTATGATCAGTGGGCCTTGGAACCAATTTCCAAACATCATTACGTTTGAATTGATTTAGCTCTTCTTGCATAGCCAAGGTCCAATGTTCATCATTAATTGCTTCAGAAATGGTTGTAGGCTCAATTTGTGAAACAAATGCCATATGACCTATAGTGTTTCTAAGAGAATTACGAGTACTTACCCCGCGGTTGATATCACCAATTACCGTTTCAAGAGGATGGTCTTTCGATTCTCGCCATCCTCTAGGTAGTTCTTGATTGACATCAACCGTTGTTTCTTCCACGTTTGAGCTGTCTTGATGAGAAGATAATTCAGCAGGGGTATTTCCTTCTTTGGGTAAGTGACTTGGCTCTTCTTCTTCTTTGTCACCCGAGGATATCTTCTCAAGTGTACCTACAAGATCATCACAAAAGTCCTTTCTCGCCAAGCGAGTATCATTTTTTGCAAACACAACATGAGGGGACTCTTCAACATTTAAAGTGCGTTTATTGAAGACTCTATACGCTTTGCTGCACAATGAATAACTGAGAAAGATGCCTTCATCAGATTTTACATCGAATTTTCCCAAATTGTATTTCCCATTATTATGAACAAAACATTTGCATCCAAAGACTCGTAAATGAGAAATGTTAGGCTTTCTTCCCTTGTATAATTCATAGGGCGTTTTCATGAGTATTGGCCTAATGATTGCTCGGTTTAACACATAGCAAGCCGTACTCACTGCATCAGCCCAGAAATACTTGGGAATTTTAGCCTCATTGAGCATTGTTCTTGCCATTTCCTCAAGACACCGATTCTTGCATTCAACAACGCTATTTTGTTGTGGTGTCCGAGGGGCTGAGAAATCATGCTCAATGCCATGTTTATCACAAAAAGTTGAAAATTGATTGTTTTCGAATTCACCTCCATGATCACTTCTAATGCAAGCAATTGACCAATCCTTTTCATTTTGAACTTTCTTAAGAAAGCTCTTGAAAATGTTAAATGCTTCACTTTTATGTGTAAGAAATAAGGTCCAAGTGTATCTTGTGTAATCATCAACAATTACAAAGGCATAATAGTTACCTCCAAAACTTTTGGTTTGTGAGGGACCAAAGAGATCCATGTGCAAAAGTTGAAGTGGTCTAGATGTTGAGACAACGTTCTTGGAATTGAACGAAGCTCTCACTTGCTTCCCCTTTTGACATGCATCACATATAGAATCCTTCTCAAATTTAATCTTTGGAATACCAACCACTAAGTCTTGAGTCACCAATTTGTTTAACATCTTCATATTAACGTGAGCTATTCTACGATGCCATAACCACATATCATCTTCTTTGCTCATTAGACATTTTGAAAATTTTGATGAAGACTCTTCCAAGTTAACCATATAATTGTTGTCAATTCTATCACCATGTAGAATGATCTTATTATCACTAAGACGTTCTACGGTGCATGACTTGGAATCAAAAATCACACGATTTCCCTTGTCGCATAATTGACTTATGCTCAAGAGATTGTGTTTCAGACCTTTAACAAGGAAAACATTATCAATGGAGGAAGATTCATTTTTACCAACCGAGCCAATACCGATGATCTTTCCTTTGTTGTTGTCTCCAAAGACAACTTTTCCTCCATTTGATGGCTTTATTTGCAAGAACTTGGATGCTTCTCCGGTCTTGTGCTTGGAGCATCCGCTATCAAGGTACCAAAGTACACTTGATGCCTTCAAGCATACCTACAAAAGCAAATCAATGAGTTTTTGGTATCCAAATCTTCTTGGGTCCTTGAGTGTTAGGAGTATAGCGGTAATGAGCTTCTTCTTGTGCCCAATGTCTATTCCTAGTGAAGCAAACAGGAGCAATGTGTCCTATTCTATTGCAATAATGGCAAATAACATTTGGTTTGTGCATCCATCTAGGTTGATAATAGTTACTATGTTGCCTATGTTTGTGCACTTAACTCACCTTGTTTTCCTTAGGTTGAACCTTAGGTTTCCTAGGCTTAGTCTCAATTTTTTTCTTCCTAGGCTCATTTTTGAATCCTACTCCATGCTTGGTTGATTGTAAATTGTCCAAGAGAAAATTTAGGTTCTTTTGAGG
This sequence comes from Turnera subulata, assembly GCA_028386065.3. Lineage (NCBI taxonomy): Eukaryota > Viridiplantae > Streptophyta > Magnoliopsida > Malpighiales > Passifloraceae > Turnera > Turnera subulata. Next base: position 3,184 of record JAKUCV010007344.1, read on the forward strand.
GGTATTAAACTTCTTTAAAGTTGTTTCAAGTTGTTCAACTTGATCCCTTAAAGATATGCATGATGAACACTCCATAGTTTTTGTTTCAAGTTCACCAACTTGTTCCTTTAGTGATTTACATGATGCGCATTCCTTAATTGGAATTTCTGGTTCATTAGCACTTTTCTTTTCGTAGAGTTTATTTTCTTCTTTAAGCTTTACATTTTCTTTAGACAATTTTTCCACATCATTTTCTAAAGTTGTAATTTGTTTCTTTAAGCCTTTATTAACTTTAGAAGCAGAAATATATTCACTATAAAGCTCATCAATTGCATTTTGCAATTCTTCATGTGTGAAATCTTCACTTAGAGGAGTGGTACTTACCTCTTCCGATTCTTCTTCCTTTTCCATGAGACATAGGTTGGCCGTCTCTTCTTCATCGCTGTCGGATGATTCATCGCCGGAATTGCCTCCCCAAGAAATGTATGCCTTTTGCTTCTTGTAGGGCTTCTTTTCTTTTCCCTTCTTTGCCTTGGGGCACTTAAGCTTGATGTGCCCAACCTCTCCACATCCATAGCACTTGGGTGGACCGGACATCTTTCTTCCTTTCTTTTCAAATTCCTTCTTCATGAATTTGTGGAATTTACGGATGACAAGTCCGAGTTCTTGATCGTCATCGCTAGAGTCCGATTCAGAGAGCTCTTGCGTCTTGGAGGTGGAAGCTTTGAGAGCTATGTTCTTCTTCTTTGGTTCCTGCAAAGAGGGTTTAAGAATAGTAGATTCATAGGTTAGAAGATTACCTCTAAGACTGTCAATGGTTGTGTTTGAAGTCCCGATGTTTTCATAGATTGCGTCGGCTTTAGAACGCCATTCGGGAGTGAGGCATCTAAGGACTTTTCTGACCAAGTCCTTGTCGGAGTAGACCTTCTTGAGAGCATGAAGGTTATTTACGATTTTAGAGAATCGTTCGAACATCTCCTCTATTCCCTCGTTCTCCTTCATTCGAAAGAGTTCGTAATCTGCAGTGAGGGAGTCAATTTTGGCCTCTCGAACTTGATCGGTTCCTTCGTAGGTGACCTCCAGCTTATCCCACATTTCTTTTGCGGTTGTGCAGCAATAGATTTTCCGGTAATCATCGGCGTTGACTGCACAATAGAGCATGTTGATTGATTTGGCATTGTTTTCAACCATCGTAATGTCTACAGCGTTATACTCCTCCTCCGTCTTTGGCACTGTGGTTTCACCAACTTTCTTCGTCGGAATTTGCTCTCCGATCTTCATGATTTGCCAAAGAGCATAGTTGTTGGATTGGAGGAAGATTCTCATCCTCTCCTTCTAGTAGTTGTAGTTGGTACCATCAAAGAGCGGTGGACGGGTAGTTGATTGTCCTTCGAAGAGTCCTGCATAATTACTTGAAGAAGCCATGGAAAGTTTCTCTCAAACGGTTAAGTCTTTCAGAGAGATAGGCTCCGCTACCAATTGTTAGAATAAATGCCCTAAGCTAGAGGGGGGGTGAATAATGTTTTATGGACAAAATCAAAAAAAAAAACTTGCAGGAAATAATTGCGGAATTGAAAGAATGAAGGACACACCTAATTTTATATTGGTTCATACACACAGCTTGTGTGGCTATTCTAGTCCTCCGAGAGGCTCTCTCAAAGATTTCACTATCTAAGTTAAGCTTCCGGGTGCTTAACAAACCGTATACAAATCTAGAGCTCGAGTCACACGAAACTCTACTTGCTTGAAGATACCTCACCTCAAGACTTCTCTCAAGAAAGAAAAACACTCTTCCTATGAGTTACTATAAGGGAACAATCCTCCCTTAAGGTGTATAAACAATACTTAAAATCACTCAAACAAAAGCTCTCTCAAGAGTGAATATGAGTAACAAATAAGCTCTATAAAGGCAACTCTCAATTCTTAAGGAAATTGGCTCATAAAAATGTGAATGATGTATAACAATTGATGCTTAAAATGTAGAGAGTTGATTGTTTTAAACAGAGATGTAAATCCTCTATTTATATGTCTCAAAACATGTATAATCGTTACGGAATCAATCCAAAACACCTTTAAACACAACGGCATGGGGAGTTGAAAAAGGTGTCTGCTCACAACGGCACAACATCGATGTTTAGGTATGGAATATCGATATTTTATCCAGTAAATTTGAAATTTTGGGCTAACGGTCATGAGAACATCGATGTTTTAGAAATGAACATCGATGTTGTGACAGCTAATATGAATTATTAGGTCTAACGGTTACTAAAACATCGATGTGTGCCGTAGAAACGAGCACATCCCAATACCAAATATACAAGACATAAATAACAATAAAAAGACAAAAATGCCCTTAAGTCCAGGGATGCAAATCACTATGTAAAATATATCCTCAAAATCACAGAATAACAAATTAAATATCAGGATGCTTAAAGACTCAAAAATAAATCGGGCTAATCAAGCCATATAAACACCAGCAAACCAACTGGAAAACAAGTGTCCAATCCAAACAATACAAACAACATCCCGATAAGTTATGCAGCGAAAAATTAGTGACGAGTTCAGTGACAACTACAGACATATGAAGTGTCAACCTATGGATCCGTTCCCGAAGGTAAGTAGGCACAGTTACCAGAATGCGTCCCTGATCCACGATCAGTTAACCTGTGTAAAAACTGTGAGGGGGTGAGACCAACCACTGTCTCACCACAAATAAATAAACCAGGATATACTAGTACAAATCAACCACAAATACATCAGTATCTGGCAATAACAGCCACAGTGCACACACAAGACACAGTGTACAATACAAAGTCAAGATCAGACTTTATTCCCATACTTATCGTTAATCAACTTATTATAGTTATGCTTAATTATATCATTAGTGTATTTTATTAGGACCCTCTACTGTGTGTGTCGGGCGCAGTAGCGAGTGGCCAGCTCCCTAGGGCGTATCAATACACCAGAATGGGTAAGTTCCGACAAAAGCAAACCACTACAACCAAGTGGTCGACAGCTCTATGAGGGGTGCTCTCCTCAAAGAAATACATAAACAAGAATCTTGGGGCACACCCGTCAATTCCCAAGTTGTCGGCTCTGCAAGGGGTGCTCTCACCTAAAAAGTAGGTAGTAACAAATAACCAAGGGGTACACCTGACAATCCCCAAGGCGCCAGCTCTGTGAGGGGTACTCTCACTAATATACTAAACGAGGGGCGTACCCATCAATTCCCTCGTCGCCGTCTCTGTGAGTACTACTCACTATCATAACAGGACCCGAGGGGTACCCTCTCTCCCTCTCGGTGCTATCGGTCAACAACCCCATAGTAGATCATATGTTATTCAGAATTATTTGTTATCATTTATGACTCATGTATAGAGTAATTCTCAAAGTGTGTTTGCAGGTGGTGTGCCACCAGAGAGTCTCTAAACTGAGCTTAAGTCTCACAAGAACACATGATATTGGCATAACAACACATATTATAAAACAAGGCAATTCCAGCCCATAAATAATTAACATGGCATTATTAGCCCAAAATAATCAACATGGCATTGTCAGCTCACAACAATTAGCATGGCATTAACAGCTCATACAATTAACACAGCAACGAAGTACATATATAAACAGGCACACAACACAGCCAGAGCATGTATCACAACAAGCTGAACCAGACATATAATTCTTGTAACATTTATCCATTTACCACACGATGTACCAAGACTATCAACCTCAGTACCACAGGCAGTAAAGGATATAAGGTTTATATGTCCTTACCTGGACCATATTAATTGTCTCGAAGCCGAAGCCCCGTTCTCCTCAACACTCTTATGTCCAAAACATCCTACGAACATACGCACCATATAAGCATTTTATTCATGACAATTAAGTAATGCATGCCAATGATATGATCTTGAGTTTAACCCGTAACACTAGGCCCATTATAAGAGATCAAGGTCCAAGCCCAACCAATTCTTTTAAGTCTTACGAATCCATACCCCCTCATGGTCCACATCCCTATCATGTCACGGACCTAAGGTTCACAGGGCCTAAAGTCCCACTAAGTCCAAAATCTTTATCCAGCTCAGAGTCCACATGGTCATTGGCCTAAAGGCCACATCCTTAAAATCCACTATTAAAACAATATATGTCCTTGGGCTTAAAGCCCATCCCTATTAAATCCAGTTCAAAGGTTGTGACGTAACATAATTGGGCCCGTCGATCAGAGAGTACTTGCACAGCCTCCAAACAATTCGACTCCACTACCACCTACTGAGCACCAATCTCACCGACTAGGGCCAGGCCATCTAAGATGGCATAGAACTCAACTAAGATAAGTGAGACAGAAGAGAGTCTGCACTAAAACCATTGAATCCACTCCCCATTTGTAACGACCCGGGTAAAATTTTCGCGATTTTTACCAAACTGTTTTGACTTTTACGGTGGTTAATAAAATTTTATCGCGGCTAATTAAATATTTTACCAATCCAAGTCAAGTTTCATTATTTTTATCATTATTTTCACTACTCTCAAAACTATTACTATTGTTATTATTATTATCGTTACCATTATTTTTATTATTTTTCTAACAAACATTAACAGTGATATTATTATTATTTCGATATGGTATTTTTGTTGCATAATTTACTAATTATAATTTAAAAAGAAATTTAAACGTCATAATTCTATGAATTCTATCGGACCGAGTTTTACCAAGGGTTTTTCCGGGAATAACCGAGCCTCGGAATTTAATTCCGAGGGTTACTCTGGATTTTCGAGCCTCCTTTACAACTAACCGAGCCTCGGTTTTCAGTTCCGAGACTTGGACGACGCTCAGGGGTATTAATCGAATTTTCCGAGCCCAAGTTGTATTTTCGGACTCGGGACGGAAATCCGGACCGGCCAATCGTGGCTTGCCACATGGCCACTCTTCTTTCCTTTTCTTTCCTTCTCTTCCTCTTTCTTTTCTTTCTTTTCTCCACCGAACCACCCGTGACCAACCGGCCCCTCCCCTCTCTTTCTTTCTTTTCCCTTTTCCTTCTTTGTCTGTTCCTTCTTTTTCTTTATTTTTTCTTCCCTTCTCCCAATTTTTCTCTGCCTCCTTCTTCCCCCCCTCCCGAGCTCTCTCTCTCTTGCCCACCGACACCATCTTCCTTCTCCTTCTTCTCCCCACAATCGCCATCACCTCTCCTTTCTTCTTCCCCTCTTCCCTGCCTCTGCCCGCGACGCGCCGCCTGACTCCACCACTTGCAGTCGCCGCCTCCTCTCCCCTGTAGCAGTAACACGGGCCGCCGCCGCTGCCCGATCGCTCCACCGCCGCCGAGTCTTCCTCAGCAATCACTGCCGCCGTCTCGCTCCCTCCACCAATCGCGGCCGCCGACCCTTGCAACTCGTGAACGCCGTGACTGTCGCCCTGGTCTCCACCCCGATCCGCCGCTCACCATTGTTGTCGATCTCTTCTCCCTCCCTCTCTCTTCCGGCTTCCTCCTTCGCCTCTGCAGCAACACGAGTCGTCGCTGTTCTTCCCCTCCTTTCCAGTTCGCCGCCGATCTCCTCCCTATCTCCCTCTGCATTTTATGCCGCCGTCTGGGTAAGCTGCTTCTGCCACTTTGTTCTACTCCCTTTCCCCTGCGCTTGTTGTTAGGTTGTACTGATTTAGCCTTGGGCGTGTTGATTTGTGGGTTTGATCGTTGGAATCGGGTGAGGATTTGCTATGATACCGATGGTGTGTCTATTGATGGCCGAATTGAAGTCCTGGTGGTATAGTTGGGTGCTTTGCTGAGGGACGAGCATAAAATGGTATATGTTGATTGGGTTGAGCACTGCCGTGAACAGTACATTGGCCGGAATCCGGCGAGGTTCTGGCAGCCTCGGGAATTTTTTGACGAGCTCGGAAATGAACCTGTGGGTAAAACCCGAGCTTTGGATCATCCATGTGCATCATTAACGAACCCGAACGATAAAACAGACTCGGACATTAAATGGATGATTAATTAATCGATTAATTAACTTAATTAACATTAGCTTATAATTTTTTTATTTTATGCCTTTATTTAATTTGAGCTCTTATCTATACTTTATTTATTTAGTGCTTATACTAGGGTTGAGCAAAATTACCGACCCGACCGTGCCGAGCCGATACCGTGGTTGAACCGACGGTACTCGGTTCGAAAAATGACATAGGCTACCAGTCACCCCGCTGCTTCGTGCCGAGCCAAACTGAAAGGCATGAGGAGGCGGTAGGGTGTGTTTCGAACCGGCGGTACTCGGCACAGGCCGATACCGACCGGCCCAACACACACCCCTCCCGGGCCTGCCTCCCCCCAACCCAAAAGCGAAACACCCAACCCAACCCAGACAAATTACCCACCCAACTCAAACGTTAAAACCCTAAAACTTAAAATCATTCTCTCTCCAATCTATTCTCTTCTCTTCTTCTCTTCTCTGCCTCTCTCTCTCGAGTCTCGCCATTTTTTCTCTCTGAGTGTGGACGGGGACTCGATCTCAATTCTCAACCCTCCTCACTCCTCAGTCCTCCGACCGGCCCTCTTCCACCTCCGAGGCTTCGCCTCTCTTAATTCCCTTCCTCCATCTTTAATCCATAAACCCCAAACTCAAAGCCCTAATTCCCCTTAACCCTCTATCATCTCTTTCGATTTTAAAGTGTCAAACATAAACCCTAATTCCCCAAATTGAAACCCCAATTCCCTAAATTGAAACCCCAAATCCCCAATTCAAAACCCAATTCCCCAATTCAAAACCTAATTCCCCAATTCGCAAAGGTAAGCATTTCTTATATCTTTATCTTCAAATTCGCCATATAATGATGCTTAATTTTAGTTTTTAGTAGAATTATGTTGGTTAGTCTTTACTGAATACTAAGAACGACAATTAGTTTTTTAATTACAATTGTTTGCCTAATCGTGGCGTCTAATGTCTGTGAATCCTCGAATAACACCTCAGTGAATGTATGTTGATTTTGATCGTGGTGTCTGAGACAGTGAGACTGTGTGTTGAATTGATTTGGATGATGCTTATTGTGGTTTCTGCTTGTATGCATTGGTGTTACAAGTTACAATTGATGCTTATTGGTTTTTGTCTCTGTGTCACTGTGTGTGTTTGTATTTGGATGATGCTTATTTATTGGTTTATCCGTTTATGTCTCTGTGTGTCTTTGTATTGGAGGATGCTTATTGGTTTCTGTCTGTTTGTCTGTGTGTCTATATAGATGGTAAAGATTAGGAGTCAATCCATAGTGGAAAGTTCTGCCATGCCTGGTACTCAGGAAGCAGCAGGGATGGATGTTGATTCAGAAGCGTGTCCACCTCAACCTGCTTCAATGCTTCCACCGACACTTCCAACACCACCACCACCAAGCAGCGGCGCATTGAATCATAGTGGAGCAGGACCAGAGATGGAGAAGCAAGGAGGAGGAACACCAGTTGCTGACGGGAAGGCAATGATACCAGTATCAGCAGCAAGGAAGGTGAACAAGATCAAGGATAGGTCAAAGGTCTGGGATCATTTCCAGAAGATTGACAACCCTGGTGGGGGCAGAATTGGGAAATGCAGAAGATGCGGTCAGGAATTCAGAGCTGATTCAAAGAAGAATGGCACATCGGGTATGTTAGCTCATTTGAAAAAATGCCTTCAGAATCGTAGCATAGATGATTACTGTCAAACTAAGCTTATTCATGGGGAGGGTGAGGAAGGAAAGGGTAGTTTGTCTGCTTATAGGTTTGATCAAGAGGCTGTTAGGAAAGCTTTAGCAAGTACAATCATTGTTGATGAATTGCCATTTAGGTTTGTGGAGGGTCATGGTTTTAGGAAGTTGATGTTAGTTGCGTGTCCTAGGTTCAAGAAGCCTTCTCGGTGGACAGTTTCTAAGGACTGTCTCCAATTTTATCTTGATGAGAAAAAGCATCTTAAGGAGTTTATTAGGTCTAATTGTCAAAGGGTATGTTTGACAACAGACACATGGACATCAATCCAGAGGATAAATTATATGAGTCTTACTGCCCATTTTGTTGATAATGAGTGGAATTTGAGAAAATATGTGTTGAACCTCTGTCCAATAGGTAGTCATAAGGGGAAAAGATTGTTGCTGCTATTGAGAAGTGTTTGAATGAGTGGGGAATAACTAGTGTATTTACAATTACGGTTGACAATGCATCCTCTAATAATGTTGCTATACAGCACTTGCAAAGGAAGATTGGCAAGTGGAAAGGGAGTGTATTGGGGTGTAAGTACATGCATGTGAGGTGTGTGGCACATATTGTCAATCTGATTGTAGGTGATGGATTGAAATGCACAGGGAGGGCAGTCTATAGAATTCGTAGGGCTGTTAGATATGTTAGGCAGTCTCCTGCTAGGTTGCAAAAATTTAGGGAGTGTGTTGTTGCTGATGGAATTCAAAGCAAAGCCTTGCTGTCCATTGATGTTCCTACTAGGTGGAATTCAACATTCATCATGTTGGATACCGCTTGTAAGTTTGAAGGAGTATTTGACAATTTTAGTGTTGAAGATGACAACTTCAAGAAGGAAATGGAGTCATTTGATAAAGGAGCTGAAGAAGACTGGCCGGGTATCCCTATGCATGATGATTGGGCTAATGCAAGGAGATTGTGCAACTGTCTAGGCAACTTTTATGATCTGACCTCTTTCATTTCTAGTACTTCATATGTTACTTGCAATGCTTATTTTGAAGAAATTATTTTGCTGCATGGAATGTTGCTCAAATGGATTGATGATGTTGACATGGAAACGAGCGTCATGGCCCAGAATATGAAGACCAAATTTGACAAATATTGGTGTGACATCGAGAAATGTAATATGGTGCCATTTATTGCATCAATTCTGGATCCAAGGTACAAGTATGGTTTTATTCACTTCTCTTTGAAGAAAGTGTATGGTGAAGTTACAGGGACTAGAATGAGGGAAAGGGTCCAGGAGGCTACTCATGCTATGTTTGAAGCATACCACTTGATGTTGTTTCCTCCATCCCGCCCTCATGTATCTTCCAACGATGATGTATCATCATCATCAGCCTCTGTTTCAACAGCAACTGCAAGTGTTGATGTTGGAAGTTCAGAAGTAGTTGAAGGCGAAAGGGACAGAAGGAGGGTATTCAAAGATGATTTGAAGCAGGAATTCAAGAGGATGAGGCATGGTGAAAGTAACGAAGCAAAGTCTGAGCTGGAAAAATATCTGGCAGAGGCTACTGAAGAAGATGTGAAGACTTTTGACATTTTGAGGTGGTGGAAGATCAATTCTCCTAGGTTCCCAATTCTGTCTTGTATGGCTCGAGATGTCCTTGCTGTTCCAGTTTCTACTGTGGCATCAGAATCGGTCTTCAGCACAAGCGGAAGGGTTTTAGATCCATATAGGAGTTCATTAACTCCAAAAATTGTGCAAGCTCTCATCTGTGCTCAAGATTGGATAAGAGCAGGAATTGCAGATTATAAGAGTGAATTGAATCTTGATGAACCTGCAATCAATTTAGAGAGGCTTGAGAAAGGTATTGTTGTAGTCCATTTTCTATTTTTTACACTTTTGTAAGTTTCATCTTTTTTATTTATCTGAATTGTTGTTGTTTATTCCAGAAATGGGTGACTTGCTGCTTCAAGATTCTACTATTGAAGTCTGAAATTAGCCCTTCAAATCCAATGTTAGCTCACTGTTCCTTTACTTTTTTTGCTTTTGAATTCTGATTTCTGATTATCTGATATGTATACATTGTCATAAACTTATGACGACATTCATTTCCTTCATTCTCAGATCTTGCCGTGGACATTGATGAAGGATCAAGGACATTAGGGGGTTCAAGTTCAAGACTTTACAGCTGATCTGATTCTGATTTCTATCTTTCTCACTTTCTGAGTTTCTGTAATTGTAACGTGCTGCTTGGATTTGGATATCATTACTTATTATGTGTTTGCTTTGCTGGTTGGTAACTTTAGTATTGGATTTGGATTAAGGATTTGATCTTTGGATTTGGATATGGTTATGTATGATGGTATGCAATTCTGGGAATTATTTACTTCCTATTTGGCTAGCTTGAATGCATGTTTAAGTTTCTGTTATGTTTGAACTTTGAAGTTTGAAGTATGAAATTCTGGAAATTTCAGTGTTCTTAGCTAGGTGATATTGTCGACATCGGCATGCCTTCATGCCGACCGAACCGACGTCGGCATAGTTCGGTACCATGCCGATCGGTTAGGAGGGTCAGTCGGCTCGGCGTCGGTCGGAATACTAAGAGTTCGGAAAAGGACTACCGATTCATATTTCGGCACGGCATGTGCCGAACCGACAATTTGCTCACCCCTAGCTTATACTTATTTAGTTTATGTTAAATTAGGTTTTAATTTGGTTTATGCATTTAATTACCTTATGTTTATATTTTCCGATTGAGCTATTAAAAAGGCCCATTGAATTTCGTTTCTGGTTTAATTTATTGGATTGAGCTAAATATAATAAAAAGGCCCATATTATTAATTTAATTAAGTCTTTAAATTAATCCAAAGTTAATTTATTTATTTTTCCGATGGACTAAACGCAAGTGAAGGTCCACCGTGGCTAATTTTTGAAGTTACTTTAAATTATGTTGACATTACAAATACATTTCTAATATGTTTAACTGTAACAGCCCGGGTAAAATTTTGGATTTTTACCGGACTGTAGAAGTCTATTTACCGTGGTTTACTGTTGAATTAATCTTGGGTAATTAATTCATGGTAAATCGGGAGTTGTTTTTCGAAACCGAGGGTTTTCCCGCGCTCGTGATTTTCCCGCGGATTTTTCGAACCTAAGTTGGTATTTTCGGGTTTCGGAATTTCTCGGAAAATCACACAGAAAAATAACTAAGGAGGTATCTGTTATTTTCTGGTCCGGATCGGACTCGCCCGTAATACGGACGAATCGTATTATTTGAGTTCACATGATAAACAGTAAAAAAAATTCAGTTTATAAAGAAGAGGAGCCGGCGTCGTACCGGACATTATTTTCCGAAGTTGAGTAATCGGCCAAGGTGAGGATGGATTTCCTTCAATATGTGCCTATATTACTCGGTTATCATGTTTTGATGATTGTGCATTGTCGAATGTGCTTTTGCTGTGTTTTGGTTCGGAATGTTAATCCCGGAGTCTTGTTGGGTATTTTTGGGATGTTTATCCCGTGTTGATTTTGTGTTTTTTCGGATTAAGAGTAATGGTATAATTAATGAATTGTGACAAGGATGTCGATCCTTGGTATTTTGGATGGGATGTCTATCCCGGTATTTTGGTTAGGGATGTCGATCCCTATGACTTGGTTTTTAATGACGGTAATATAATTGTCACGTGGTAAGTAGAGGTACGACCGGATGGTTAGAGACTGTTTTGTGGTGGCCATGATCTGGGTTCGTGTGATAAGCATGTCTATGCTTGGGATGTCTATCCCGGTTTGTTATTTTTGGGATTTCTATCCCTGGGTTCTTTTTGATCTGGCACCAGGAACAGGTTGATAACCTGGTACGACCCTAGCTTATCCATGACGGGGCCCGAAAAAGATAAAATTGAGTAATTGGATTTTACTTGAGTCTCTTGGGTTTTGTCTTTGGGTTTGACTGTTTTATTTGACTTGAGTAATTTTTAGCGTCCATGTTGATCGTCTTTCCATTGTCGTGAGCACTTCGGACTCACCCCTCACCTGCGGGCTTTCATCACGTAGGTTGAGTTGTTTCATGTACAGGCTTGGTGCATTCCAGACAGGCTGCAGCGTTATCCCTTGGACAGGGCTCGGATCCATAGTTTGCATATATGCATACAGTGTTAGTGAGTCTTTAAGTCTTCCGCTGTGCACTGCTTTTGTTGTTGTTGGGCCATTGGGCCAGTTATGATATTTTATTGTTGGGCCGTTGGGCCGAGTTATTATTGTATACACTGTATGCTTGGGTTTATTTGGTTGGGTTGTCACAGTTCCGGCTCGTGTTTACTGTGTTCGGTAAATTCGTGTCGGGGCGTTTCATTTTGGTAGCGGAGCGGGCGTTAGGTCTTGTTGGGCAGTCTTTGTGTGTTTGTTGTCTTGTTTGCATAGTTCGCTCCAGTTGTTTATTATTTTATATCATTTAGTTTAGTGCATTATGGATCCAGTCAAGGGACGCCAGTTGTCGCGGAACATACACATAAGAGGTAATGATGCCATAAATAAGCAAAATTAAAAATATTATTAATAATATTGATATTTTGAGTACAAAGGGAAATATCAATATTTTGATTACAAACCGAAATAATACATTGATATTTTATATTTTATAAAAAGGGAAATGATACATTGATTTTTGATATTTTATAAAAATAAAAATACATTTAACGATTCGGAACGACGTTGACACGGAAGCTGTTTGGGTCGCTGTTGATGTTGACCGTAACTCTGTCGCTCCACGAGAACCACATGCCGCCTCTGTCACGCTGGCCAGGAATCTCGAACCGGTTTGCTATAGGGAACCGGAGTGGGATGAGACCGTGATCGTCCCGTGGTTGCCACTGCGTCTCCGTCAGAAGAACCATGTTCGGTTTGTACTAGTTCTTCAGGTCCCTCAGAGTACGTGAGAACTCCTGGGCACGTCTTGCTACTCCTCTGCAGTTCCACACCAGTAGTCGTGCCTTTGGCCAGGTTGGAGGTAGTCGAGTCATTCTGGGCATGCTCTGAGCCGTCATCGAGAGCTGATAGTAGGCGCCTTGCTCCACAGTCTGGCAAGTGGACTCCAGGTTGAACTCCTGTAGCCTTTCGGAGATGAAGAACATCACGGAGTTTGCCGATCCGTAGTAGGATGTCCTCAGAGTGCCGTGATCCTCCAGGAAGAACAATCTTCCATGGGAGTGATGAAGAACCGTGACGAGTAGAGTTCGTCGACGAAGACTAGGCGTGGCATCCTTCCGAGCTCGTTTGGTAGCTCCTCTGGACGTTCGTTGACCATGTTGTACGCCAGACGGTTTCTCCTGCCAAGGTTGGCACCTTCGACGAAGAAAACGGAAGATGGAGCAGGCATCGTGTGAGTATTTTGTTTTTGGAGCGTTGTGTTTTTGTTTTTCTGAGCGTTTTGTTGCTTTTTATGCTTTTGATGATTTACACTTCACCGCTCCGTTTCTTTTATACTCTTATGGGGAGCGTGATTACCGTTTTGATTTTCAAGTTTTTGCTTTTTGAATTTTACCGTTACTTTCATTTATTGCTTTGATACTTTACGCGTTTTTCGGACCCATGCCAGAGTTTTTCAGCCTTTCTCCATCACATGATTTTCTTTCGCTCTGGCTACCTTGTCCTTTCTTTCTATGGTTTTTCTATATTTTCCTGCATCTTTTATCACATGCATCCGTGACCGTTGAGGCTAGACGGATGGGACCGTACCTCGAGTAGAGTCCATGTGCGACAAGGTTACAGCTGTTCGGATATCTCGGAGAGATACGAGCCTTGTCAGACGTTTTTGGCTTATGCGGAATTTCGAGAACAAGTGGGTAACGTGTCTTTCGAGGGACACAGGACGTGCTCGTGATCATCGCCGTGCGAGTTAACGGTTGTCTTTTTATGAGGGAATCGACGTCACCGTTAGCTGTACGTGACACGTTTCGTGATTCGAGGATGTTTACGTCTGATACGAGCACCAATCATGAAAATATGTTTTATTTTAATTCCTTTTTGTTTGATTTTGATAAACGAGTTTTGTTTTAATTTTCTTACATTTGATATTATACTCTTATAGTTAATTTTTATTTTACTTTGAGATGTTTTATTTTCCATTTAACAAGAGATTTCATAACACAAGAGTTTTGATTTAAAAGGAAATTTATTCTATTTATTTTATAAGGTTTTACAACAGGAGAAGAAGTACTCTCTATTGAGTTACTTGCTTCTCTAAGTCTTTTACAAGTTTCTGGACGTTTTTCATGTGTGGGAATAGTTCCGCACACGCTAGTTCGATTTGTGCCACCGCCGAGCTGATCTTCCTCAGCGAGATGTTCAGTTGCGTCAGTTTCTGTTGCGGAGTGCTGCTCTCAGCTACCGCCTTGCCCTTACGATCTTCAGCCTTCTTGATGGCACGCTTCTTCCGTCGTTTTGGGGAAACGACCATGTGCTCCTTCAGACCGATGATGTTCATCTTGAACCGTTTCTTTGGAGGCTCTTCATCGGAGCTTGTTGGGAAAGTTGTGCCGCCGATGTAACTGTTGTTCTCGGAGTCAGAGGTTGTCCTTGATCTCAGTGGAGAATCCATGGCTGTGTGTGAGTATGCCAGTCATGAGGTTTGGTATTTATAAGCGGATGAGATGTCGCTTAAGGGTATAAGCGGTATCTCGGGTTGAGGTTGGATACCTGGCAGAGTGTGCCAGAATCTTATCGTGGTAGGACCCACGGATAAGACGGAATTTCGGGGACGAAATTCTTTTTAAGGTGGGTAGACTGTAACAGCCCGGGTAAAATTTTGGATTTTTACCGGACTGTAGAAGTCTATTTACTGTGGTTTACTGTTGAATTAATCTTGGGTAATTAATTCATGGTAAATCGGGAGTCGTTTTTCGAAACCGAGGGTTTTCCCGCGCTCGTGATTTTCCCGCGGATTTTTCGAACCTAAGTTGGTATTTTCGGGTTTCGGAATTTCTCGGAAAATCACACAGGAAAATAACTAAGGAGGTATCTGTTATTTTCTGGTCCGGATCGGACTCGCCCGTAATACGGACTAATCCTATTATTTGAGTTCACATGATAAATAGTAAAAAAAATTCAGTTTATAAAGAAGAGGAGCCGGCGTCGTACCGGACATTATTTTTCGAAGTTGAGTAATCGGCCAAGGTGAGGATGGATTTCCTTCAATATGCGCCTATATTACTCGGTTATCATGTTTTGATGATTGTGCATTGTCGAATGTGCTTTTGCTGTGTTTTGGTTCGGGATGTTAATCCCGGAGTCTTGTTGGGTATTTTTGGGATGTTTATCCCGTGTTGATTTTGTGTTTTTTCGGATTAAGAGTAATGGTATAATTAATGAATTGTGACAAGGATGTCGATCCTTGGTATTTTGGATGGGATGTCTATCCCGGTATTTTGGTTAGGGATGTCGATCCCTATGACTTGGTTTTTAATGACGGTAATATAATTGTCACGTGGTAAGTAGAGGTACGACCGGATGGTTAGAGACTGTTTTGTGGTGGCCATGATCTGGGTTCGTGTGATAAGCATGTCTATGCTTGGGATGTCTATCCCGGTTTGTTATTTTTGGGATGTCTATCCCTGGGTTCTTTTTGATCTGGCACCAGGAACAGGTTGATAACCTGGTACGACCCTAGCTTATCCGTGACGGGGCCCGGAAAAGATAAAATTGAGTAATTGGATTTTACTTGAGTCTCTTGGGTTTTGTCTTTGGGTTTGACTGTTTTATTTGACTTGAGTAATTTTTAGTGTCCATGTTGATCGTCTTTCCATTGTCGTGAGCACTTCGGACTCACCCCTCACCTGCGGGCTTTCATCCCGTAGGTTGAGTTGTTTCATGTACAGGCTTGGTGCATTCCAGACAGGCTGCAGCGTTATCCCTTGGACAGGGCTCGGATCCATAGTTTGCATATATGCATACAGTGTTAGTGAGTCTTTAAGTCTTCCGCTGTGCACTGCTTTTGTTGTTGTTGGGCCATTGGGCCAGTTATGATATTTTATTGTTGGGCCGTTGGGCCGAGTTATTATTGTATACACTATATGCTTGGGTTTATTTGGTTGGGTTGTCACAGTTCCGGCTCGTGTTTACTGTGTTCGGTAAATTCGGGCCGGGGCGTTTCATTAACTGCCGTGCTTCTGGGCTAAAATAATAAAAGGTCCATACTTTGTTTACCAATTGTTTATATATGTTACTAACGATATTTTTATTGGCTAAATAATATTAGTCCATAATTTTATTATGAATTATAATTATAAATAGTTACGGCTTAAAAATGATATTATTTTTAGATTTAACTATGTAATATATAATCTGTATAACATTTACCTTATGGGTAGGCTATGTTTTGTTAATTGATAAAATAATAGCAGCATTATTATTTTGATAATTATCATATATTAACATCATTTTCATAATGGTTACATTATTTTGATCCATTAATTTTATTTTATTATAAACTACTATAATCTAACTTTTTACCCTGTACAAGTTTTATTCTATTATATTAACAATATTCGTTATATTTTAATGAGCTGTGGTATTATTATCATCATCTATACTCTATTGTACAATTAAAGGTTATATACGTATTTGTATTTCATATATCATGTTAAAATTATTTTATACCATATATCAGTTATGTTAACCTCTTTACTGATGAAGGTATTTCCTATTTAACGGATTTGTTATCGTATATATATTATTATTATTCATATACTATTTGGACGTATTTAACGTTACCACTACTTATAATCATTTCTTACTAAGCGTATATATGGTTATTACTATTATTATTATTTTATCGAGGATAAGTACTTATGGAATATTATTTACCTAGAAATATTACCAAATATAATTTGTACAACGTATTTATGTATTGTTATAAGCGACTTAAGGGCCGGGATATCGGCTTAGACGCTCGGTTTCGGTTTTTGATTTAGATCAAATATACTTGATATAACCGCTGAATTTAATTAATTGCCACCAAGTTGTTGAACTGTTTGGGAATAAGATAATTGTGGAGATAATAAAATGAACAGATAAGTCGTATAATAATTGTTAAACCGGTATCATGCATAATCATCTTGTTGGTGCATTATAAGTGATTGTGTTCCTATATATGCATATAGGGTCTCGAGGTTTGACCGGATAGCAGTTTCAGAGACACATCAGGTGAGGATGGATAACCTTGGATATGTGCCCGTAATACTGTATGTGTATTTTTGTTATGCCATTGAACTGCTGAGATGATTATTGATTGGTATTTGATTGCTATAGATATTGTTCTTGATGTTGCTGGATTGTGTTGTTGGTCTGTGGATATTGAGAGTACTCGTTGAACTGTTAATTGGTGATATGAGATTGTTGATTGGTTAAGTCTGAGGAATAACTTGAGATAATAGGATGTTGGATATATGAGAATAGAATAATAGAATTGGAATTGAATTTGAGATGATAATATAATTGTCACATGGAAAGTAGTGGTACGACTAGATGGTTAGAGGCTAGTTCTGTGGTGTCATGGCCGGTTTGGTTGGTTGTTGGGGATGTTGATCCCGGATGATGTTGTTATTGGGATGTTGATCCCGGATTTGTTGTTATTGGGATGTTGATCCCGGATTGGTTGTGATTGGGATGTTGATCCCGGATTGTGTTTTGGCCTGGCATCCGGAATTAGTTAATAACCAGGTACGATCCTAGCTTGTCCAGTGACAGGGGCCCGGAAGGTAAAATTGGAAATAATAATAAATATTCTTTTGGTCTTGGCTCAGTTGTGTTTTGGTAGAGTCTTTGTGTTGTGTTTGTCTGTGTTTTCTTCGAAAGTATTATGATTGACTACATATCTCTGTTTATCCTTCGTCGGTGAGCACTTCGGACTCACCCCTCGCCTACGGGGTTTCATCCCGTAGAAAGAGTTGTTTGTGGTACAGGAACGTACGGAGCAGTCTGCTGTGTACCCTCGGACAGGACTCGGATCCATTAATTCGCATTTGGAGTTTTGCATATGTTGTTTATAAGATTGTAAATGCTTCCGCTGTGCTATTGTTGTTATTGAGATTCCCGAAGTCGGGTGTTATGCTAATGTTGTTGGGCCGTTGGGCCGATTTTCTGTTGTATTACACAGTTTGTGCCACGTGTCGGCACTGTTGTTGGTAATTACTGTATGTTGGGTAAATTTGGGTCGGGCTGTTTCACCATTACTGGTTCTCGCTACCCCACATGTTGTTGTCACTTGCACATTGTGCGACCCCATATTATCCACGTTAATCTTAACCCAACCAGGTTCGGAGGGGTCCAGCAAACTTGTTGCCGTGTATCATCATTATCCGGGAGCAAAGCACACTCTAAAGTCACTTCTTTCGTATACCTCAATATATTTGTAAGCACCATATCAAGGGAACGAGGTTTTGTGGAGAAAACAAACTTGTTCCTCCATTTCCACAATGATCAGACCGCCATATCGAACACAGTAGGAGAGGGTAGTGAAGAGGTAACATGAAAATCCGAGTGGAGACCTCGGGTCAACCATGTATCCCTATCACAAGTAAAGAATTCATTCCACATATTAAGGTGGATCAGTTATTGCCAGATGATTTTGGAGCCGGGACAGTCCCGGAGGGCATGGAGGTAAGATTCCATCCCATCGAGCATCGTGGGCACCCAAGATCAATAGCTAGATGTCTGCGAACACGGGTGGCATTAGTAAAAGCTGCGCCATGTGCAACTTGTCAAATGAAGGTTTTTGCTCTAGGTAAGCCCTTCCACAAAACCTTCCAAAGCTGACGACGGGAATTACCCAAAAGACAAGGGCTAGTAACTGATATCCAGAGGTTGTTCCTTCCCAATAAAAATGATCTCATTCCCCATGGCAGATGGGGAGGTAATGCTTGTACGTAGGAGATAATATGTGGGGGTAGTAAAGCCTGTAACTGCATCAATTACCAGGTAATGCTTGTACGTAAGAGATAATATGAGGAGGTAGTAAAGCCTGTAACTGCATCCAATTACCAAAACCATCAGTAAAATCAGGGGATAATTACTTGGAAAGTCCTAAACTTTTTTATTTTCTGCAACTAAGTCCTATACTTTTAAAAATCTCCACTTAAGTCCTATTTCTTTATTAGTTACATCAAACAAGTCCTAAACCTTATTTCCGTCAAGTCTTTCCGTTAAATCTAACTTTTGTAAGAAGATTAGTTACAGTTTAGTCCCTCAAATTTAGTATTTTAGGGTTTTAGATTTAAGGTTTTGGTTTTTGAGTTTTAGGGTGTACGGTTTATGATTTAGAATTTAAGGTTTTAAGATTTAGGGTTATAGGATTAAAAATTTTAGGATTTAGGATTTTAAATTTTTAAAATTTAAAATTTAAAGTTTATAATTTTAGTTTTAAATTTGTTTAAGGTTTAGAATTTAGCATTTTGGGATTCATAATTTTAAAATTTTAGAATTTTGTTTTAAAGAATTTAATTTTTTTAATTATTTTTTTTATTTTAATATATTTTTTAAATAAATTTTTACTGTATTTTTTTAATTTTGTTTGTTTAGGGAGGTTTTTACTTTAAATTAAAAGTTTGAGGGACTAAACTGTAACTAATCCTCTTACAAAAGTTAAATTTAACGGAAGGACTGAAAGAAATAAGATTTTGGACTTGTTTGATGTAAGTAATAAAGGAATAGAACTTAAGTCGGGATTTTTAAAGGTATAGGACTTAGTTGCAGAAAACAAAAAAGTTTAGGACTTGCCAAGTAGTTATCCCGTAAAATCAGCAACGGTGAGCCCCATCATGCTCATACGTGTCAAGTTTTTAATTGTGGGCTTGATTGTAGCATTGTCGTTTGGAAGTTGACGCTATCATTCGGAGCGAAAATTGCGAAAAAAAAAATGCCAGAAATTCAATACAGAATAAATTTCTGTGTTATATCTCTTGGAAAAAATATTTTTTTTTGGTGGCGATTTTGTGATTTCCCCAATTTCCCTCCAAATCAAAGAGTGCTCCTTCCCCCAACAGGGTTTTTCTTCTCTAAACAAAACCCTCTTCTCTCTTTCTCTCTTCACACCCAATGGCGTCGTCTTCTTCGACGAGCAGCACCAGCAACGGCTACGACATGCCGTGGGTGGAGAAGTACCGGCCCACCAAAGTCGCCGACATCGTCGGCAACGAGGACGCCGTCTCCCGCCTCCAAGTCATCGCTCGCGACGGCAACATGCCTAACCTCATCTTATCAGTAAACACCCACTTTTCCCCTTCTCTATGGCTACTTATACTTCACTCTTTACTCTGGGTATCCCGCAACATTGTGTGGGATTTAGTGCTTGCTCTTTATTTCTTTATAATATAACTGTAATTTTGTAGTGAATTACATCTACCAAACGAATCTTATTTTTCATTTTAAGCTGGGATTGGTGAGTTCTTCTGGTATGAGGCCGATTTGCTATTGTGGGTAAAGGTGAGGTACTGGAGTGTTAACGAGCAACGTGGGTATTTTTTTTTGTTAATGTGTCAGGGTCCTCCTGGGACTGGTAAGACTACGAGTATCCTAGCACTTGCCCATGAGCTTCTGGGGCCAAACTACAAAGAGGCTGTACTGGAGCTGAATGCATCTGATGACCGGTAAAATGAATAAATGTTTTGTGTGGCTGGTGCAGTTGTTGATGGGATTTGTCAATTGTTCTATGTTTTTACTTTTTGTTATTGTTGTTGTCATATTCAAGGGGTATAGATGTCGTGAGGAACAAAATCAAGATGTTTGCGCAGAAGAAAGTGACCTTGCCTCCCAGTCGGCACAAAATTGTTATTCTTGATGAGGCTGATAGGTATTTGCCGAATAACAATGTTTCATTCCATTTAGTTTGATAACTTTCTTGTAATAGATTTCTCTCATTTTCCGTACTCTGGTAGTAATGTGGCTTATTGTAATGTAGTTGCAAGAGAAAGCAAATTTTACTCACCTCTTTCAACTGCATTTGGTTTTAGATTTTCGTTACTCATCTCTTGTTTCAGTATTTCTTATGTTTTTAATCCACCCCCTTTTGACTTCTCTCATGAATTTTCTTTCCTTTCTTTTTCCATTTCTTGATTGATTTATGGCGTTGGGGTTGTTGTCCTGTGTTTATATTGTGGACAAAAATCAGCATGACATCTGGAGCACAACAAGCCCTGAGGCGAACAATGGAAATTTACTCAAACTCTACTCGTTTTGCTCTTGCGTGCAACACATCTTCCAAAATTATCGAGCCTATCCAGAGTAGATGTGCTCTTGTTCGATTTTCAAGGTTATCTGATCAAGAGATACTTGGGCGTCTCATGGTAGTTATTGATGCAGAGAAGGTAAAGAATTTCTTATTCTACTTGGTCAATGGATTAGTATCATTTAAAACTTTTGAAAACCAGAGCTACGGATCCATTCAAATTTGTTCTTAGTCGGCACCAAATTTAACCTAGATGGTGAGATGAGAATATTGATTTTATGCATGCACTTTAGTTCCTGGCCAATGTCAACCTCTCTTTTATCCAGATAAAATGACTAGTTCAGTTATGTTATTCGCTTATTGATGATTCTTCTTGCTAGATTTATTCCTGAAGTGCGGCATTATCTTAAACATAGAGCTGTGAACCCAAGAATTCATGCCTTATACCAATAAGTTAACACTTACTTGATGGAGGAGATGATGAGGCCATATTATACGCAAGTACAAGCAGCTCTTACTTTGATGCTTAATGGACCATATTGGCTAGGGAGCAGATGATGATCCATTACAATTTGTTGAGTAGGTTTTCTTTCATATAGGCAGTTTGGCAGTGGAAATCTAGTGGGGAACCTATAAATTAATGACACATACCTAATCCTCAACAAACTCATTCTAAGTTGCAGATTACATGGATTTTGTGTCTCATGGTTGTGGGGGAAGGTTATGTCTCCTAGAATCTTTTGTTGTTAAAACTAGATGAAAACTTTTTCCCATGGATTGTGTGTGATTTCATTGGTTTTCTGATATATGTTTCTGGTGATGTTTGGATGTTAGAATAATCCTATTGTCTTTGTAATGAATGAAGGTTCCTTATGTACCTGAAGGGCTTGAAGCTATCATATTTACTGCGGATGGAGATATGAGGCAGGCACTGAACAATTTACAAGCTACTTTCAGCGGATTCCGGTTTGTTAACCAAGAAAACGTATTCAAGGTGACAACCAAGCATCGGGCTGAGGAATTTCTTGATTTAATCATTCTGTCTTGCTGAACCTCAAACTACTTTGTTTCTCTGTAGGTCTGTGATCAACCTCATCCACTGCATGTGAAAAATATGGTACGCCATGTGCTTGACGGTAAATTTGATGACGCATGTTCCGGTCTGAAGCAGCTCTATGATTTGGGCTATTCCCCCACTGACATAATCACGACACTTTTCCGCATCATAAAGAGCTACGATATGGCTGAATATCTTAAACTGGAGTTCATGAAGGTAAGCAAGTCCTCACACTGCCTGACATAGCCTTCCCTTGTTGTCTTCATCATTTTCTCTACATTTTCCCTCTTCATCTTCTTATTTTTTACGATTTTTGCAGGAAACTGGGTTTGCTCATATGAGAATCTGTGATGGAGTTGGTTCATACCTTCAGCTGTGTGGCCTTTTGGCCAAGCTTGCCCTTGTTCGTGACACTGCCAAAGCAGTTTACAGTAGACAGTAGGGTTGTAGTGCTGTAATGGGGAGATTTGTTTGGTTGTGTATATTACTACTGTAACGTTTGAAGTAGTATAAAAATCTATCGGTTCTCTCCTCGGATGTATGGTTTCTTTCGATCTTAAATTTGTGCTTCCTGACTTCAATTTTCCTAACAGAAGCAGTACAAGTAAATGCACCACCGGAATTTGGTTGACCCTGTTTAGGAGTTGCAACAATTGATCAATAGTCCTTAGAAATCAATCCCAGGACCCAAAGTCAGCTGACAAAAGCATGTGAACTCATTTGCATGTTAAGCTAGAGTTTCATGAAATCATATTTCTTATGATTAAGTAGGTATAATATGATCTACTTTCTTAGCCAGGTGAGGGAACAAATTTACAGGAATAATTTGAGTGCCAAGTAGTACATAAAGGAAATCCAGTGTATCAAACACTTGGTGTGACTTAAAGAATGACTATTGGGGATCCTCGCCCAGGGGAGGATGACCAGGGTTCTTAGGAGAGGGATGGACATAGCCATAAGAAGGCGAGAACCTTTGGTGGAGCGGCAAGTCTGGGAGGCGAGGGTGGTGTGGAAGATAGCTCCTTGGAGGGGAAAACAAAAGACTTCTTACAAGGCTCTTTTGTTGGGAGCTCCAATGAAGGATGCTTCAAAGGCAGATCCAGAGGATGAGGAGCCGAATTACATGGATGTGCAATCAGATTCGGATGACGATGACGACGAGCCTGATTGTCCCAGAATCCGACTTTCAGATACGGAGAAACAAAGGCTTTATTCTTGTTGACAGTATGCACTGATCGTGAAGGTACTGGGAAGGAAGGTGGGCTATTGTTTTTTTATACAATTGGTTGATGACTCTGTGGAAGCCTAGATCGTTTACCCTTGCTGATTTGGGTAACAATTTTTTTGTGGTGAGGTTTGGGTGCCCAAAGGATTATGAGAATATGCTGAAAGGAGGTCCTTACACTGTCGATGATCACTACCTCATGGTTCAATAATGGCATCCTAATTTTGATACGTTTGAAGCTACGATTGAAAGGGTTGCGGTTTGGTTTCATATTCCTACCTTGTGGGTGGAGTTTTATGAAAATGATTTTCTAAAGCGGCATGGTAACAGGTTGTGTCGGAATATTCGAGTAGATCTCGCTACACTCTCTGGGAAAAAAAGCTTTGCTTGCGAAATTCTGTGTGGAAGTTGACCTTACTGAACCCCTTCTTGCTAAGATTCAAATCGGTAAACGTGTTTGGAGAGTTGAGTATGAAGGATTACATCTTCTGTATTTTGGTTGTGGGTTGTATGGGCACAAAAAGGTACCAAATGTTCAAGCTCTTGACTCATGCCAGTATCTAGGGGCTACGATTCCTCGTGTTAGACCGAAGGTGTATAAATCCAAGGGCAATTAGATGTTTGGTTCAAAAGAAGTTGCGTACTCATAAATCTGATGTTGCTCCGAAATTTGTGGATAAACAGGATGGTCGATCGAGGTATGATGTTCTTGATGGTTTGGAGAAACAAGGTAGAAGATTTGCCTTTAAGTAACTCAGTGGGGCGGCCTTCTGTGCATGCGGAGAAAGTCAAGAGTATCACTATAGCGAAAAAAGTTGTTGTGCTTAAAGCAAAGCGTAAGCCTCCTCTCAAGGGCATCACTAATATGGTGAAGGGTCAAAAAGGAAGAGAGGAATAGCAAAATTAATGGTGGATGGTATTCGACAGATGGCTGATAGTCAAGGAGGGGAATAGTTCTAATTCACCAGTTTACATCAGTTCAGACTTGCTGTCTGAGGTAGCACACCAATAGACAATATGGATGTGGTGTTCATTGGAAAAGACCGGGTAAGCCTCCTGATCTTGTTGGCTCTCTTGTCGACTTGAATATGAGTGTAGATGTTGTTCCTGCTACGGCATCTAAGCCGATGGAGTGTGATGATGAAGTGATTGCAAAGCTGTTGTTGGTTCTGATGGAGTTTCTAATTTCTGTGTGGTTTGAGCTTAGGCTCTTTTAAATATATATAGTTTTTTATGATTAGCAGATTTTTATATTGGAATTGTCGTGGAGTTAAGAGTAAAAAGCTTCATTGGTATATTAAGAGATTGGATCCATAATTCTGATATTATAGTTTTTGCAGAATTAAAAATAAGTGGTGATTTTGCTGAGGATATGGCGAGAATAAAATTACAACACCCTCTAATAAGTGTTAAACTAGCGCGTGTCGCGCGTGAGATTCTCTCGTTTCTCCAATCTGCGCAGCTTTTGGTTTTTGGTTGAGACTTCTGTCGAACAGGTTGTAGGCTTTGGCTCCGATGCAGAAGACAGACCGCCCTGACCTGGACCCGCCTGATCCCGGCCAACCTGTGGAGACCCAGGTGCGGACTTTAAAGAAGACTAAATTGAACGGCGACGAAGTGATGCAGCAGGCAGATGACGAACTTTCGCCGGCCAAGGACCCTAATCTACCTGCTACTTCACGAGACACAGACGGCGCTCAGCCAACGGCGAAGGTGAATAACAATCCTCCTCTGGGGTTGCCGCCTCACACTACTCCTTGGAGCTTCCGTGATGCAGTTACCCAATCGAAGGATGCCCTGGTTTTTGACGATGAGGTGGAGTACGAGGACGGCGACATCGTCTTTGTTGAGGGTGAATCAGGTATGGGAATTGAGCTTTCTGAGACATTCAAAACCCGCTTAGACAGGCAATGGAAGAATTCTGTGATTGTCAAACTGTTGGGTCGGCCCATAGGATACAAAGCTCTGTGTACCCGTGTGCAGACGTTGTGGAGGCCAGTGGGCAAATTCCGGGTGGTGGATTTGCTTAACAACTTTTATGTTG
>JAKUCV010007345.1:0-70361 GCA_028386065.3 Turnera subulata
CGCTGTAAAATGGAGCTCCTTGTACAAAAAATGTGATGCGTGGAATCTCTCTCTCCTAGTCTGGTGGTCTTTATAGGCTCCTTTTGTTGGCTTTTTGTGCTGGAGAATGTTTTGGCTGTTCACTTTTGGGACTTTCTGCAGACAGAGATAGTTTTTTGGCTGCCCATACGAAATCTAGAACTTTGTCCTACTTATCCAATTCGGCCTTGATTGCGCTCCCAGCTATTGTGGGTGAATTTCTCAATAAAGTTTCTCTGCATATACATACAAGGATTCAAGCCTGAGACCTGCTCAAGAAGAATTAGGTTGCTTACCATTTCGACTAACCCTACATTGGTTATGATTAACATAGTTACCAGGTAGATTCTCGGTGTCATTAGGTGTTAACCCGAGTAGTTGTATTGATTTTTGCTTTGCTATAGTTGATGTACATATTCCCCGCAATTAAGAAACTATGAATAAAGAAGGATCCTGATGAAGGGCTTTAAGTTCATTGAATGTTTGCCGTCATTGCTTGACTTTGTAGCCAGGGGTTCTACCTGGGCATTTTTGGAGGGTATTGTTGTCATGGAGGAGCTAGCTAGTCCGGACTGTACTTTGGCCAATTTTTACTCTAACTGCGCATTAAGTCAGTGTTTCTCCGAGAATTAGGCTGGTAAAGGAATGCTCGGAAAATAGGTGAACAAATATTTTAAGAAAACAATTGGATATTAATTCCTATATAAAATAAAAATAAGATTAAAAATATGAGGAAATCAATAAAGTTGGTATGAGTTAGGTTCGCCTGTTTAGATCGCCTTCCCACTACGCAGCAGGCAGTGAGCGCCGACGACCGGATTTTGCCCTGAAATGTACTAAAAATGATTTTTTGACAAAAATGCATATCTTTTTAAGATTTATAACCTGAAATATTTATGTTGTGGGTTCAAGTCAACAATGTTCCTTTTCAACTCCTAACACGAGAAGGCCTTAGTTATCTAGCTAGTGCAATTGGTAAACCGTTGTATGCTTCTCAGGATTGTTCCAAGTTGTTTATGGGAGATTCTGCTAGCATTTCTCTAAGCCTTTGAAGCATGAGTTGGTTGTGGATCTTCAGGACAAGAAAGTGACTATTGCTATCTCCTACTCCTGTAAGCCTCAACAATGTGATTTTCAGAAGGTTTGGGTCATCACGAACTTGCTTGTGCAAAGAAGCAACTCACTACTAAATGGGTTCATAAAATGATATTAGCTACTATTGTGGATGCTTCAGCTCCAAATCATAATACTAGTAAACTGGCAGCTTGTCACGCCCCTGCAAGTGTGAACAACTAAATCTGGAAAGTCTATATTTTATTATTTTAGACTTTTTATGTGTTTTAACTTAAGGTTAATGAGATGATTCAATTTTGGATTAGAATGTATTTAGAGTTTGATTTAATAAAATTGGATACCCACAGGAGTTTGGCCCAGAGGAACACACTTCTTGTAGACTAATTTGGCTCTGATTTTCGTGCAAAGTTAGAATCAAAGTTACCTTTTTATGAAATGTGAGTTTATGGTAAAGAGTGTGGAATTTAAGTTGATTAGGGTATAATTATGTTAATTGGAGTGATCTGCAGGAGCAATGAGTAAGAAAGAGGAGTATATTCTGGTCTGACAACCTTTAATTCACACGTAAAAATCAAGTCAGACCGGAATTAATGAGAATCGGGGTCCAAATAGGCAAGAACGCGTAACAGTTATGAGGGTCGGGCGGTCATCTCGCAATGACCGCCAAGCCCGGCAGTCATCTCGCGATAACCGCCAAGTCCTGTGGTCATATAAGGAATGACCGCCAGCGCCGGCAGTCATGTCGACAAGACCGCCCGGTCTGGCGGTCATCTGTCCTTGGAATGCAAATCTCTAGATTTTCGAACATTAATTCGTTCCTACGCATTTTTGGTTGGATTTTCAGCAAGGATCCTGACCATTGTGAGCTCCACGACTTCTATACTCCTAGAACTCTATAAATAGAGCTCCCCTTTCACTTCCAAAGGATCCAAAAAATTAGAATCCATACACACCTGTAGCACCCAAATTTTGGCCACCCATTTTCGTATCTTTGCGCTCGTCGCGTCCGAACTCCATCATGTTTAGAGCTTGGAAAATCCCAAAAATATTTTCTGAAGGTCGGGGGGACCGTTTATCTATCTATTTGTCACACTAAAGGCATTCCGGGGTTTCCCGAAATTTTCTTGGAATTTTTTGGGACATGTCCGAATTTTTGTATTTTCAGCCTAGGAAGGTCCCGGTTATAGTCAAATCAATTCGAGCTCAAAACGGAGGCATCCAGAGCATAAACTAAGACATCCAAGGTCACGAACGAACACAGCGCAACCAAAAAAGGGGAACATGCCAAAAATCGGGTTGGAAAAGGCACCCGGAAGAGTGGTCGGTCCTGCTAGGCCGACTACACCCCCGGGCAGTATTATGTGAGGACCCGACCAAAAAATAATTTTATACCTTACCTTAACCTCACACCTTCTTCTTAGGTTCATTCCAACATCAATGGAGTTACCACCCGAATTTTATTAAGGGCAAAATTCAGGGAAAAACCTGGCATCCGTTACTCGAGGCAACCAATCATAGCGAACCAAAGATGTTGGATTTGGGGATTCGTCACAGATGGAAAGGTGTTAGGCACCCGTCCGTGTTAGGGCGAAATCATGTGCAATTGAAGATCAATGTATGCCTTATGCACAAACAACACAACAACAAAAGCAAAAACAAAAATGAAAACAAAACATAAAATAAACACATTAATTGAGCTTGAGATTCCACAACTAGAATTTGTTGGCCCAAAAGTGCCTAAGAGGGGAGAGAAGAATTAGGCTTTGAATTTTTTCAGACAGAGGAGATTTGGTTTTGTGATACCAAATTTGGATAACACTTGGTGAGTCTTTTGAAGCAAGAGTGCGAGTAAGGGGAGTAAGAGAAAGTGACCACAAGTGATTTAAAGTGGTTCCCCCTCACCAGGTACTCCACTACCTAAAAGTTCCTTCCTTTAAGATTTCAAACACTCACTATGCTTAGGTTTTTGCGGGGTTCAACCTTAACCTTTACAAACATAACCTTTTCTAGGCTAAGCTCAAACCTTTACAAGCTTTTCACAGGCTAAGCTCTAACCTACCCTCAAATCTAATCCTAGACTTGAGTACCCTACAAATCTAATCCAAAACTTGCTTACAAATTACCCCTTTGAATGTGTTTTCCAATGTAAGAGAAAAACCAAATCTCGATACCAAAATTTCAAGCACAAGTATATACTCAGATTTTTCACAAAAGCTGGAATGCCTTTCCAGAGGTGTAATGGACCCTCTTTATAGAATCTGAGTTGGGGGCAAATAAGCTGCAACTGCTCTTTGAACTCCTAGTTGACTTCAGTTCAGTTGCAAAGTATTACGAAAAATGGTAAGTTTGGACCACCATCTTGAGTTGAGTAGGAGTTAGGTGGTAAAGTCATCTTCACTTCCATAAAATCATTCCTCTTACTTGTTTACCAATTCAGGCCGTTGGAAGTGGGATTTAATTGCTTGGAGGACCACACGCAACTTGCACAGAAAGTTGAAATTGACAGCTCGCAGATATAGTTGCAACAAAAACCATCTGGGGTGTTTCAAAGATATGGTTTTAACAGAAATCATAATTCCTCCTGTAAGCTAAAAATCAACACAAGGAAAGCTCAAAGTACACTTGTAATTTGTTAGTCATCAAAATTAATTATACACCATGACTAAACAGGTTAAATCATAATTTAGTATTAAGAGGTGATTAACCCAACTCTTGGTCAACAATCTCCCCCTTTTTTATGATGACAAATTAGTGTTGATTTCATTTGTAACAAGGGCTTAAATATATTTCCATATAGTTTTAAAAGCTCCCCCTGTTTTGTTGCTCCCCCTTTCAAATTATTTTTCGCACTTCAGCAAGGATAATTTTGAAAATAGTCGAACTAAAACATTCCTTGTGAATTTTGTCTTGGCATACTTAGTCAACAACCTCCCCCTTTGGTTTTTAATTTCTGCATAAGAGATTAGTCGAATGTATAGAAAATACGAAGTAGCGCAACATTCATACTCTATAAATTTTGTTTTTTAACTGAAACCAAATCGCAATTGTAAGTGTGGTTTTTTGATAAAAAACAGATTTCGCATTCCCACAATTCCTACATAACACTCAGTCAGATTGATCAAAAGTATGGTTTTAATAATCTCAGTATAATCAATCAATATCCCAACATAATCAATCAAGTAAAAAACGAACAGATAGTTTTTGACAGAAACCATATCCATACATGTTCCTGCATAATTATCAACACCACAATTTCTCCTTCTTTTGGCATCAACAAAGAGGGAATAAGATCATAGGAACATACCAAAAATCATGCAATTTAAAACATTCAAATTCATAGAGTAAACATCTAAAAGGGAAATATAATATCTAAAAAGATAGAGAATATCTGAGCATAGAACATACCAAAATAAGAACCAAAAAGATAAAACCAAAGTGAATGGAATGTAATGCATGAGTCCTAAAGCATCAGATCTAGAAAGGCTTCACTCATCATTAGATAGTGCTGAAGAGGGCAATCTGGAGAGAACCAGCCCAAACTGTTCCATCATATCAGCCTTGAGTTCTCTTACCTCATCATGGAGAGCTCCAAAATCAGTTTCCAAAAAGCTAACCCGAGTTGCAAGATCATCCAACTGAGTCTCCTTGTTGTTTGCCCCAGCCCTGATCACTTCATACTTCCTATTCTGGGTAAGCTTGATACTCATCTTTTACAAGGTTTTACGATTAATCTGTCCAAGCTGCATAAGAATAGCAATTTCACACCAAATCCTCTTGGTATAAGAGTGATTAGCAACCCATGACTACTTGCTTTATAGAGAGCAATGTGGTGCAACATCTGGTATGCCGGACAGATAGGACTCTTCTTCATTATGTAGGTTACCAGCTATAAATTAGTCGATATATCAGCCAAGTGCCAATGACATGGCAGAATCACTCTTGTGAGCATATACATCATCGCTCGAGCAAGAGAATTTTTTTGTTGATAAGTTCCCTCCTTGGCTGATCCATATACCATCTTCACTTGCTGACTGTAGGTTGGAGCACCATCAATATTCACTCTTAACCCAGAAGTTGAGTTGTAGTACTTGATGGTCCCTTTTTTTAGTTTTAATACATCCTGGATGATTTCAGCAGTAACCTTCATCTTCTTGCCTCTGACAGGGGTTTCCACATACTCAATCACTCCTTTTTTGTCCTTCTTCACCCGCAGATTCTTATAGAACTTAATTACTATCTTTTGATCTATTTAAACCTTCAAAGTTGCCAAGTAATCCAGCCTGTGATGCTTAAGAATTGATGTGACCCCGAAAGTCTCAAAGTCTCCCAAAGTAACATTGTAAGTCTTAGCAAGAGTTTTATACTTGCTACTCTCATCTTCTTTCTTCTTCAGTTTTTCATTGAACATGGCTCGAACACTTGTTTTAACCTTCTTCTTGGACGGATCAGGAACCTCTTTTTCTTTTTCTTCTTCTTTTTCTTCTTCTGGTTCCTGATCTTCCTTAATCCCTTCCTCAGCTTCTTTTTCTACTTCTTGTTGTTCTTGTTATTCGGTTTCTTCTTCTTCCTATTCCTCTTCTTCTACCTTCTCTTCTTCCTCATCATCATTCTTCTCATCCTCATCTTCTTTCTCAGTCTCATTTCCTTCTTCATTTTCCTCATTATCTTCTTCCTTGTCAGAGTAGTAGCTTGAGATGAATTAGTCTGCAGGATTATCTTCCAGCTCTGGTTCTTCATCAACTGATCGTCTTCAGGAGACTTATAGCTCAAAGTCTTTTCTGAGTCACTCTCCTTTGCTCTCTTCATTTTCTTGAAAGGTTCTTCCCCAATCATCTCTACATCAGCGGGGACCTCATTAGAATCAGAGTCAATCAATTGAATCTGAGTGTCCTGCTTCTTCTTCTTTCATGTCTTCCTGATAATGCCTTTGTCAAGAAGACAGGCACTCGGCTTTCGCATTATCGGAGCTTTGGTTTTTCCATAAATTACATCTGTTCTCTTCTTCTTCTTCGACTTCTCTAGTTGGCGAACAGACACAAATTGCTCCTCTTCATCATCATACTGCTTCTCCAGCGCCTTTTCAATGTCAGATTCTGACTCCTTATGATCATTTTCTTCATCATTCTAAACATATTCTCAGATGCAACTGGAGGAGTCACAGTGGTCACAGTTAAAACCCAATGACCTCGAAAGAATATGCCTGCATGGTATTTTCACTTGAACCAAATACGTTCATTTCGCTCCTTGCTTGAGAATGGGCTTGACTAGTGAATTTTTTTGTTTCTTTACAGGGCATGAGAGACTCGCTCTTGCTCAACTTTCTTTTCTTTGGTTCACAATATCAAGCCCTTTCTCGAGAAAGTAATTATCACAAATCCAGACAAACTCACAAGAATGTATGACACACACTATTATTGGTGTTCTCTTAATTTTCAGCAGTCAAGGGGTCACCTCCCAAGTTTATCAGGAAAAAATTGAGAAAATCCCACAAATGACTCCAGATAAAGCATTAGTCTCGATTCAAATGGAAGTCCGGGGATTCATTTACTGCTAGCCGCCGTCTTTACTAGGACGATGTTGATAGTATTAGACGCCAAGGTCCATGTGTATGTTTCGTAACCGGACCGATGGAAATACTTCATGCTCCAAACAAACAGGAAAATATGTAGTGCGCGTGTGAAAAGTGTGCATGTGGTATATAATGCAGCGCGAAAAATTATTACATTTGAGCTTGCATCTTGTCTGCTTGAGAATGCCTACGTATCCCCTATTAGTGGGTTCAAAGCTCTCATAGTTCAACTAAATGGGGATCCCCAAGCCTAACCTTGGTCTTCTTCTAGGATTGGCTAAATTCTTACTTAAACGAATTTTTGTGGCCCGTGCTATGAAGAATGACTTAATTTCTCAAAGCACTTTAGAAAATGCAAGTAATCACATTTTCTCAGATAGTGTCATCAATCTTTAAGGATAAAATGCATTTAAGAAAACACATTTGGACATTAAAAAAGGTTTTTAATGCAAGCTTGAGTCATTTCCATGAATGGATGGAATTTTGTGCATAAAACTTCATGTATGCAATTTCCAAAGTATATAAGTGAGCAAGTTTTGAAACATGCAATGCATTAGTTGAAAATCATTTTCTTAGTTCATGTTTCTAAACTTATACAGGTACTTGACTAGTGACATTTTTTTCTCCTTGGCCGCTTTCCGACACAAAACATCGATAACAAAGAAGGATGATTGGTATCAAAACATTCATTTTAGTTCTTTCACATTACTTAAGGAAGCATGGTCTTTACTAAAAGCATTTAGTTTTGTAAAACAAAGCTTTAGTGATCTTTCTTTGAAAACAAGAAATTTGGAAAAAAAATGGTTCTTTATGCATCAAAACTCATTTTGGAGAAAGATGGGCGGATTTGACGAAAGAATGCATGTATAAAGATGTCCATGCTCGAATGGGTTTTGCAAAAAGCATCATTGAAAATCATAAAAAATATTTTTCGTCATTGAAAGATACTTATTACCATCATTGAAATCATTATTTCTTACACTTAGAAAGCATTATGATCAACATAGTTTAATGATTTTCTCATCGATGTGAACACCCAAATTTGACCCACAAACAATTCTTCTAATTTGGATTTTGAGCATGCTTGAACCTTAGGGTTAATGAGATGATTTGGTCTTGGGTTAGGGCATGACAAGAATTTAATTTAGTAGAATAAATATATTTTGGTAAATTTAACCTTTATGTGTTTGAACTCTAGGATTAATCAAATTATTTAATCTTAGGATAAAATATGTTAAGGTCTAACGCACTAAAATATATTTTATTTCATTGCTTGGGCTTTCATATTTATTTTTAACTCAATTATATTGAAATGATTTATTTTTGGGTTAGAAGTGAATTTGGAAGTCCAAGTTAATGAAATATGATTTTTCCAGAGTTAATCAGCCCGTAAACACATTACTTGCAGACAAATTTTAACTCTTATTTTCGTGGAAAATTATAGTTAAATCATCTTTTAATGGAAATGTGTTTTTTGTATGATTTATGCATAAAATGGAGATTTAATGTGTGCCAATCAATTAGGAGATGATTAGGAGGAGTAGTAATCAAGAAAAGAGGTGATTCTGGGTTGATTAGGGGTTGATTACGCGATTGAATCAAATCAGGGAGGAATTAGGGGAAACTGGGAGCAAAAAAGGAAAGGATGGGGGAACACGGGGCTGCCGGGCGGCCATGGTGACTGCCGGGATGACTGCCAGGTCTGAGCGGCCATGGCGGGATGACTGCCAGATCCAAGTGGCCATCCACTGATGCCGCTAGGCATGGCGGCCATCCAGCCAATGACCGCCGGCCATGGCGGTCATGATGCCCAGAAATCCGATTTTCGCCCCTAATTTGATTCTACACAGTTTTGGCCCAGATTTTTTGCTGAGACCTTGGTCATTAAGTAGGTCGACACCCCTACACTCCCCAGAATACTATAAATAGGGCCTTCCATTGATATTTCAAGGGATCAATCTCTCATTACACACACCCCCCATAAGCTTTTGTTGCTTGGAGAAACTCTACTTCTCCAAGCCTAGAAATCTTTTCATAGGCAGAAACTCTGGAGGAATTTTGTGGGTAGCATCGACAAGGAGGCAACAAGGGTAGACCAAGAGGGAATTAAAAATTGAACAAAGGAGTGGGAAGAAAGTGGATGCACAATTCAACCTAAACCAAGGAGCTTGAGGAGGGCTACAAGAGGTAACACTAAATCCCGTTTGATGATGGTATTAATGATGTGAGTGCTGTGATTCCATGAACAAGAACTATGTGGGCTATGAACTCGGTCGCCAGGGTACGTAGGTGGTCTCTATTGGTGGAGACTCAAGCGCAAATATTTTTATTTTCCTTTTTGTTTCAATTTTGTTATTTTTTTGATTTGTTTCCACACCTTGCACACACTTTCACAAGGCGTACATATTTTCTTCAATTGCACAAAGTTTCGCCCCAACACGGATGGGTGCCTAACACCTTCCCAACTGTGACAAACCCCCGGGCCGAATATCTTTGGTTCGCTAACCGGTTGCTTTAAATGGAGTCATTGGGATTCAAGGAAAGGTTTTTCCAGAATTTTTTCCTATAGTAAAATTTGGGTGCCGACTCCAAAAATATTGGGTATTGGTTAAGAAGAAGGTGTAAAGGAAAAGATGAGGAGACCCAAGTGATTTTGGGTCGGGTTCTCACAATCGATCACAGAAGTTGGCTACCCATTTCATCCTTGGGGACCCTCTAACATGCAATACTAACAAGTAAACGCAAGCATGCAAGAATGATAAATCTAGCAACCTAGCTCTTGAATGCAACACAAGCAATCAATAATAGTGCGCAAAAGTAAATGGGTTTCCGTACGGTACCGTTAACGAAAACCGGCATTATTTCGACACTATAACGGTACACATATAATGACACACGGATATAGATCCGGACATTATAATGGCATAGCATCGATGATTTTCTAAAATAATTTTAGCATCATAACGTTATGATGGAAACCCGAAAGCGAACCTTAGATGGAGGGTATAACCCGCAAAAAAATGCTTAGGAAAATGAAGACTTTGCGCTCGAATTTCGATTTTTGAGGGGGAACAAAGGAGGTAGAAAAGGGTGAAAACTCAAACCTTATATTATTCAACTTAGAGAGGGATGAGGAGGGGAGATAGAAAAGTGAAAAAATGTGTACTAAGAGAGCACAACTCTCGGGGTGAAGAAAAATGAAGGGAGGGCCCCCCTATTTATAGTTTTTTCCAAGAAGTGGCATAGTCATAAATGTGAGCCTAGGTGGTTGCTCATGGCTTCAGTTACGGTCATCATCTCATGGCTTCAGTTGAAAATTCTTAACTGGCAGGTCACCGTCTATGACCGTCGATCACAAGTTCATGGCTTCAGTTCAAAATAGGTGGTCACCGTTGTGACCGTGTTTGCTTCAAGTCAGGAACTTTGAAGCGCACAAACGGGGCCTATCCGAACCTCAGAAAATTTCTAGAAAAATGTGTGAGACTCGTCTTCGTGTCTAAAATATGCTAGTAAAATGGTTTGAAATTCCTAGAAAAATTCAATTTTTCACGGACGACACAAAATCAGATAAATGAGACCGAACGGGGGAATTTTCGAGCTCTGGATGGCTGCCGGCCATGCATGGCCGTGGAAATGGACCGGTCGAAAATCCATGGCCGGGGATGTATGGCCGACGACCATGCTAGGCCAGCTCCTGACTTTTGGCTTTTATCACGTACTGTGACCGATACGACTTCCCCTGTGACCGGTATGGCTTCCTTTGAGACTGGTATGGCTTTGCTTGTGACTGTACGATCACGATGATGATTGGCATCTCTTCAGGCAAAAATACAAAAATTTAACCATGTTCTTGAAAAAATCTATGAAAATTCCGGGGAATTCCGAAATACTTTTGGCACGATAAAATGATAAGATGTGGTCCCTGGGACTGTCAGAAAATATTTTTTGAATTTTTATAGACTCTACATGTGACGGGTTGCAAACAAATGTTGGACAAAGACATAAAAATGAAACGGGAAAAATATGGGTGCTAACAGGCGAGAACAGAACAGCCGGCATTTCTCCATTTCTTGTCAATCCACTGACGCCATTGTTGCTGCAGTGTGTTCTTATCTAAAACTATGATTTTGTTGTTTGCAAAATTTTAAATCCTGAGTATTATTAGATGACATGAAGCTACTTTCGATTTTTTGTGTATTAAGTTCTCTCATTCTGTACTTTCATAGTCTTTTGATCTATTGTTGCTCTTTTTTTTTTTGATAATAATCGAGGTTTTTTCATTAGAGAATAATAAGGTGGTTAAGTACAGTAAGGAGAGGCCCTGGTCATTGGGTAGATGACAGGGTTACAGAGTGAAAAAAGCAACAAACAATCCTATTATCATGTAGTAATCTGTCAGAAACAAGGCTTCAACCGAATCGTCTGTAGACTCCTTTCCAATGTCTTAACACATCTACCGAAGCCAGAATGTTGTAATGAGAATAAGAGAAGTCCGGTTGTAATGCTTTAATCTACCAAAAGACTCTAAACACCGTAATATCGAAAAGGGAATCCCAACTTATGACTTCATTGTTAAAGAATTTCTTGTTCCTCGTCGTCCACAAGGACCAATAAGCAGAGTATCCAAGCATCATCCAGATTGATCTTCTTTGAGCAGAACTCTCCAACCAAGGCCATTGACATAGCCACTGGTTTATGGATTGAGGTGCAGTCCAGATAATTCCCCCCCCAACGGAAAAGTTTACTCCAAAAGGCCCAAGAGTACTGACATTGTAGAAACAAATGATTGGAAGACTCCATTTCTTGATCACACAAGATACAGAGTCCCTGTTTGCTTGTCAAAATCTCCCTTCTGACAAGATTTTCTCTAACTGCCACGCCACTATTTAGCAACTGCCACATAAAACATTCAATTTTCGGAGGGCACAAATTCAACCAAACATTGGGCGGTTTTGTTAACTGCATAGAGGCATGGATAATGAAGTCCGTCCCTGCCTTCACAGAAAAGACCGAATCCTTAGAGGAGCCCCAAAGCCAACGATCCTGCGATCTTGGGTTTAAGGATACAAGGAGCAATTCTACATCAATTCTTCTACATGAATCCTTCTCCCAATCATAAAGTCGTCTCTTCCAAATATTTGCCAAAGACAACGGCACCTTAAGGACAAATTCTGCAAGATTACCATTCTGGAGGGAACTAATCGAGAACAATCTTGTGAAGGTAGAACTAAGGGTACCAATAGGGCACCACTTATCATGCCTGAAAGAGATACAAGAGCCTGATCCCACCTGAAGAGTAAGATGGTTTTTCAAGCCTAAATTCGGTAAGCTTATGTCATCAGAGCTGCGAACCACATTCTTCCACAAGCTAGACATCTTTTGCTCGCTAAATTCCGACTCCATCGTCCCTGGATTCTACACACACTTAGCTTCTATAAACTTCCGCCACATGGAATCCTCCTTTTGTAAAAATCTCCAATACCACTTAAAGCAGAGGCTATTGATTTTTATGAGTAAAGACTCAATACCAAGACCACCATAGACTTTCGGCCTTGCCACCTTGTCCCAAGATACCCAACACAGCTTCCTTTTTTCTTGGCACCCACTCCAGAGGAATTTTCTTTGGACTTGGATCAGTTTTTTGCACACACTTGCAGGTAACCTGAAGATAGACATGTAGTAGAGAGGAAGGGATGAGAGAGTTGATTTAATCAAAAGGACACGTCCTGCAAAGGAAAGAAATCTGGATTTCCAGGATTTCAACTTTTTCTTGTATTTCTCGATCACTGGATCCCAGCTTGTCATCTTCTTCATATTAGCACCAAGAGGAAGGCCCAGATATTTGACTGGAAGTTTCTCCAGCCGGCAAAGGAGGAGATCTGCTAAGAACTTTGCCCTATCCCTGTCAATGTTGAGCCCGATGATACTGCTCTTGTAGAAATTTATCTTCAAGCCAGACATGATTTCAAAGCACTTAAAAATTTTTTTGAGGTTGAGGAGGGATGAATCGTCAGCTTTGGCCAGAATCAGAGTATCATCCGCAAATTGAATCAAATTTGCAGGGATATTATGGATGTTAAGACCTTCAACAAGTCCGCTCTCAATGTTTGCTTCAATGGACACCCTCAACCCTTCGGCAGCAATAAGGAACAAGAATGGGGACAGGGGATCGCCCTGTTTAAGACCTTTTTCCATTCCAAACTGAGATGTTGGAGATCCATTGATAAGGACAGCAATGGTGGATGACTGCAAACATGAGTTTATTAAAGAAATCCATCTTGATGGGAAGCCCATGTGCTCCATTACTTGGAATAAATAACTCCAAGAAATAGAGTCATACGCCTTCTGAAAGTCGAGTTTCCATAAAACAGTAGGTTCCTTATTTTTCTTCAGGGAATCGATGAATTCTGATGCTAAAAGAACAGCATCAAGAATGTTTCTACCTTCCAGGAAAGCGAATTGTGAGTTGCTTATGAGAAAAGGTAGTACGTTTCTAAGCCTGGAAGATAATATCTTTAAAATTATCTTGTATATTGCACTCACCAAGGTAATAGGCCTAAAGTCATTAAATTCTGATGCACCATCCTTTTTCGGTAAGAGAGTGATATAGGCGAGAATGACTCCTTTTGGAAGACGTCCATAATCGAAGAAATCCTTTACCAAATCAAACAGATCCTCCTTAATTCTATCCCAACTCTTCTTATAGAAATTCAGATTGAAACCATCGGGCCCTGGGGCTTTTAACCCGTTACAGGTCCATACCGCATCTCTCAACTCCTCCAAAAAAATAGGTTTTAAGAGCCCTTCTAGCTGATCAGGCTGGAGACGTGGAAACCTATTCCTGCATCTCATTATAGGTCTGAAACTCAAGTGATCGCGACACAAGTTTGAGAAAAAATTCACAGCCTCATTCTTTATTAACTCCGGTTCGACCAACTCTCTTCCTTTGCTATAAATTGAAGAAATGGGATTTCTTCTTCCTCTTGCACAAGCAGAGACATGGAAGAATCGCGTATTGCGATCACCCAGTTTGAGCCAACTTATTCTAGATTTTTGTCTCCATATTACTTCTTTTTGCTTCCATTTATGGATGAGATTTTGTTTAGCTTCTCCTCTTCTTTTCTGTTCGGTCTTTGAGAGTGACACTGTTTTTGCTTTCAAATCAATGGCCTCAATCTCCTTTTGTAAGGCTGCTACAGTCGCGTCAATGTTCCCAAAGGAAGATCTGTTCCATTCTGATAATAGTTTTCGCTTGAGGCTAAGTTTTTTCATCAACTTGAATCTACCTGGGAGATCACTTTCGCACTTCTTCTAAAAGGATTCTATAGACTATTTGAAGTGTTCATCTTTCCACCAGCACTCCTGAAACCTAAAAGGTTTGAAACCCCAGTTTGTTTTCTCCTGGGAAAGTATCAAAGGCCAGTGGTTTGAAGTGCCTCTTTTACCCGCCTTAAGATTTAAAGATTTGAAGGCCAAACTCCATTCTGGCTGAGCCATAGCTCTGTCAATTTTGCTGGCTCCCAAATTGTTTGCCCAAGTGAACTTTCGGCCACTTAAAGGAAATTCTATGAGTTGCATGGAGTCCATGAAACCTCTAAGTGCGCCAGCTCCCCTAGCATATAATCAATTACTTCTTCTATCTTCTGCAGAGATAGTCTCGTTAAGATCCCCTATTACCAACCAAGGAGAAGAAAAGGACTGTTTTACTGCTTTCAACTCGTTCCACATGTCTATCCTGTTATCCACACTAGAATCCCCATACACAAAACAAACACAAAGCTTCTCCGTTGAGTCCCCATAACATCCCTCTACTAAAATCCAATTTTTTCTAGTTTGACACTGTGAGAGCCGAAAATAAGATTCGTCCCACATCAATAAGAGACCACCTGAAGCACCTTCTGCATCCACAGTAAAATAATCCAAATCCCCTAAATTCCATAGCCTTGTACAATAGTTTCTATCAATACCCCTTTTCTTAGTTTCGCAGATATAGACCATCCTTGCTTCATTTTGAGAAATTAACTCCTTAAGATGACTATGTTTGATTCTAGACCCCAATCCTCTAGCATTCCATGAAATGAGACTGAACATGATGAAATATATAAACACGCTAGTACGCAGACACGGATTAGAACTCCCTCAAGGCTCCTGATCGATGTTCCTATTCCACTCTTCTCCTTCTTTGACAATTAAATCCCTTACCACAGTTCGCACTTCATTAGCATCATTCTGATCCCAACCCAAACAACTCCCCACTTGTAGTGTTAACTCAACCTCAGCATCAAAATCCACAGTAGGTAGAGAAGAAGATGTCACTGGTACCTTTGCTGTTGTGTTTCTCTTGTTTACTCTTCTGACGTCGGTATCAGATAGGGAGTCAGTTGAAGTAATGCTCCCAGTAAATCTACTAATTTTCTTAAACTTCCGGGCTTTTCTCGACTGCTTGGCATTAAGGGCTAGTCTGATTTTTTGGTCAGTTAATTTGGATAGCCTCAAGTCCTGGATTGGGTTATAATGAGTACTAGGAGATAGGGGGCCTAACTCGGAATCAGGCAAAGTAGGCCTAGTCCAGGATTCATTCCTGGTTTGTTGAGAAGGAGTTAGCTGCATACCACCAACAAAATGTGGGTGAGCCTAGTGTCCCACGAATTTACTGCTATTGCCAGAGCTTTCTCCAATTTCCCAAGAAGTAGAATTAGATTGGGTCCCACTATAGGAGCGGGTCTTTTCTACTCTGAAATTTGGTGATACCCCTTTACTGCTAGCACGCGAACTGTATGGAGAGAGGGGCCTACCGTCATTGGCCAGAGAAGGGACAACAGTTGTCACAACTGGTGATGTAGGTTTCCTAGGAGACTGTCTCTCAGGCCGATTGACATGCTCAATTATTCCTTTTAGTTGGAAGGGATCAGAGTCCGAGGCGAGCATCTCGAGCACTGAGAAGCGATTTTCAGCATTCAAATTTTGTACATCTCGACCGCCGGAGTTTGCGGTGGTTTTGTGGTGGTGGATTGGTGTCTCAGCCTCTAGAGAAATTAAATCATTAACTGAAACATAACCAGTGCAGACCTTTTCAAAGAATTGCATGCACCATGCATGAAGAGGAACTCCCGAGAGTTTAATCCAACAAAGTCGATTAGTGGAGTTATCACCCATCTTCCATGCCCTAAACAATTGGAAATAATCAGAAACCCAAGCTGGGACCTGGGATACTAAGGCATCGCGAACCGCCACAGATGGAGTATGAATCAACACCGAGTCTCCGCCTAACCCACTGACGATACAATCCTTTAAACCATTTGAGAATAGAACCCCCTGGACAGCATCTCTCTCCATGGGAAAAGATAGAGTTCCGAAGATACAACGGGATAACCAATCATTATTTTCTTCCGGCGGGTTAAAATCAAACTTTGAGAATCCTGTGCATACCAAGCTCTCCTTCGCCTTCTCCTTCCCGTTGACAATCTGAGCAAATGATTTTCCATTCAGAACTTGACTATCGATCAATCTCCCAGATAATTTTGAAAGGACATCTGATACAGTCTAGTTGAGAGGTAGATTCTCTACATAGAGACTGAAAAGTTGATGATTCCTAATAGCTGCAGCGGTAGTGTTCCTATTCCATTTTGAAAAGGAAAGAGGTTTAGAGTGAGGGGGTGTGGTGTTTGGTTTGCCTTGGTGGTTGGTCTGTGTGGAAAATGGGTGAGTGACGGGTGGATGACCAGGGTTGGGAGGTAGGGATTAGGAGTGGATAGAGTAGGGCTTGACAGAGGTGGCCGGCGGATAGTGAAAGGTTGGGTTGGATGACAGGGCGGTTGTTTGATCGGGGGAGGCCAGGCGACATTTGGGAGAGGGGAGGTTGTTTGATCTATTGTTGCTCTTGTATAGCTCTTTTGAAGTTGTTTGTTGTTGTTAGGTCTTGGCTCTTTTGTTACTCTTTGTATAGGTCATTATAGGGTTTGATCTCTGATATACTCTGTTACCCTAACCAAGTTTTTGGGATATGATTCTCAAAAATATTTGTGACGTACAAGTGAGCATAATTTCCGTTGCGACAACGATGACTGCAAAGTTGCATTACCGTCAAAATAGTAAATACGATGTATAACTACTTCATCTTTATCCTAATCTTCATCATTAGATTGACATTATCCTCATTACTCTCTTCTTTTTTATTTGTGGAACAACTACAACTACTCTCTAAAATACCTAACATGGAACAATTTTGGAGAAAATCGTCTTTATCATAAATATAAATATTGGATTAATGCCATGTTTGATCCTTGTGTTGCCCCTGGATTCGAAGATTCAGCCCTGTGTTGCGTTTTCGTTACTTTTGATCCCTGTGTGTGTCGATTTTCGTTACTTCTGGTATGAGTCGACGGATTCCAGCAACTGGTGCTGACGTGGCATGCTTTCTGGCGCCACATCAGCATATATGGGACCCGCATGTCAGGTCCAGCCAACAAACTAGAACGGCTCGACCCGACTGGTTCCCCCACCTAAAAGACCCGTCCAACCAAACCGAAGTGCACAATTAAAATAAAAAATTTTTTAAAAATTATTTTTAAAAGTAGTGTCTAAAAATTAATCCACATGATCATTCAACAATTTTTTAAGTAACATATTATCAAATTCTTTAACAAAATTGTTTTTAAAAAAATTAGGATAGAATGATTTTGTACAGTTAATAATCAAACACATGTGTGGTATAATAGTTAATCAAATTGTAATCTAATTCCTCTATTTTTTACAAAAAGTAAAATTATAGGAATAAATCACTTTGCAACCCCTCTTTCTCCTCCTCCTCCCCCGTCATTGTCGCCGTCTCCACCCCTCCCTCCTCCTCCAACCTCAAATAGAATTTGTACATGCCGCTCCTCAGCGCCTTGAACTCAAACTTATCCCCCACCTCTCGTCCAACAAATACCATCAACCTCATAGTGTCCACACGCATCTACCTCCACAGCAACACCCGAATACCACACCCAACAACCATAGTAGGATTTCAGCCAGGAATCCTTTTGTCACCATCAAACACGACCGGATCCACTGTCATAACAACCGCGATAACACAACAATTAAAACCCAGAGGTCAAGGAGGGAATCAATATTGAGAGAGGGGAAGGAAGGGTCGTTGGCGTCATACCCAGCTCCGGCGACGTCGAGCCCTTTGGACCCAATTATGGCTTAGGCGCATGCGAAAGACAAAGGAGGAAAGGTAGAAGAGACGGGGCAGCACGTCCACGGTGAAAATCCGGTTGCTGGATTCAGACGGCAGCGTCGCAGGGATGAGGGTTAACGTCCCAGCTTGTCGACTGTCACTACAGACCAACACGGGACCTTTCCAACATGCTTTATTGAGAGAGGGGAATGAAGGGTCGTTGGCGTCATACACAGCTCCGGTGACGTCGAGCCCTTTGGACCCGATTGTGGTTTAGGCGCACGCGAAAGAAAAAGGAGGATAGGTAGAAGAGACGGGGCGGCACGTCCACGGCGGCAATCCGGTTGCTGGATTCAGGCGGCAGCGTCGCAGGGATGAGGGGTAATGTCCCGGCTTGTCGACTGTCACTACAGACCAACACGGGACCTTTCCAACATGCTTTGTCCTCACTCGCATGCTTTCAGGGAAAACTTCCCAAGAGGTCATCCATCCTAGAATTACTCCAGGTCAAGCACGCTTAACTTTGGACTTCTTTCTGGAATGGGCACCGAAAAGTAGGTGCACCTTGTTGATATAGTTAGTACCCATCAAACCGTTTAAGCTATTCTTGAAATATATAGTCCCATACCTGTACAACTTCGAAATCACTTCATTTGAGCTATTCTTAATTATACAGTCACGTCGTCTGGCTTAGGCGGCCAAACCCTAGCACCCCCTTTCTTTTCTCTTTTCTTTTCCTTTCTTCTCTCTCTTTCTTTTCTTCCCCGCCGCTCCCATCTTCTACCTCCTTGTCTCTCTTTTGTCTCTCTCTCTCTCTCGATCTCACAACAAGCCGCAACCACCATCTCCCCTTATTCTCTTACCCTCATGGAGCCGCCGCCTCTAGCTCTTCTTCCGCACGCGAGTACCAGCAGAGGGAGTGAGGGGTTGTCAGTGGCGGGCCGGCGAGAGGGGACTAG
Organism: Turnera subulata; assembly: GCA_028386065.3. NCBI lineage: Eukaryota > Viridiplantae > Streptophyta > Magnoliopsida > Malpighiales > Passifloraceae > Turnera > Turnera subulata. The sequence goes on from JAKUCV010007345.1 coordinate 18,785, forward strand.
AAGTCTCTCTCGTTTCGAGCGTGTGTTGTGGCTCGGATTGGATCGAGCTGTCGCACCGCTGTTGCTCCGGTAAGCCACCGCTCCACTCTTTCTTTCTCCTACCCTTTTTCTTTTCTTGTTTTGGAGTTAGGATGTTGATTGGTACATTGTGTGTATGTGTTTCGTGTTGTTGTCGGACGGCGGCGGGTTTGTGTCGGTTGGTGTCTTGGGCTGTGTGGTCGTTTTGGCTCGGATGGTGGTTCTGGGTGGTGATGATGCACAGCTGTTGGTTTGTTGGTGGCGGGTTTGTGGTTGTTGTTGCTTGTTCCAGCGGATCCGATTGTTGCTGTTGGAGGTCGGGTTGCAGTTAACGAGGATTGAGGGAGAGTAAACCGAGTCTGGTGGAGTTGTTTGGGTAAGTTTCTGATTTTCTTTAATGGGTTTTAGCTCGTTTGATTCCAAAGCATTTGTTGGTTGGCTGGTTTAGATGTTTTTGGGATTTTGGCAGAATTGTTGGGAGTGTGTTTTTGGCTTTGGTGGAAGATCCGGCGAGGTATGACCGGAATCCGGTGAGCGGGTTCCTGTTCCGACAAGGCGGGTTATCCTTCGGCGTCTCGGGATTGTTGTTTCGATGGAACGGAATCTTTTTGGCATTTAACGGTATTACCTTGATGTATAATTTGTTGTACACTCATGGCATGTATTATTTATTCTAAATTGGGTTATGTATTGATTGTAATATACATAGTAGAAACTGAGAGCGGGAAGCGAGTAGCTTGTGACCGGTTTGTCCGACGCGGGTAGAACCTCTAGGACGGTAACTCGGACTCGGGTAAAACCCTTAAATGGAAGTTAGTCTAAATCGGGTTCAAGCCCAGTAATGAGATGTTATGACTTAATTTGATTAATTGAACTTAAATAAGAGATGGGCTCAAAGCCCAAGGACATATCTGGATTTTTTAGTAGTTTTAGGAGGTGGACTTTAGGCCTAGAGACCATGTGGACTTTGAGCTGGATAAGGATTTTGGACATAGTTGGGCTTTAAGTCTGTGACCCATAGACCCGTGACTTGGAAGTATAGTTTTGGTGAGTGGGAGTAGACTGGTCGCGATGGACTTTAACTCACGGCATTGCACATGCATGCATGCTTGTGTTTAGTTCTTTTGTGTGATAGTGGTATCTATATTTTTAGGCACAAGACATAACTCGGGAGCAGCAGGAACTAGTGGTGGACAGACAGAGCGCCATCATAATTGAGGTGACTCTATAAGACACATACCTGTATGCGAATACTTGTTGGTATGGTTAGGTAGTACTGCTTGCTGAGTATGCTTCATACTGTTGACTGTGTTGTGTACCTGGTTGTTTATGTGCTAAATTGCCATGATAATAAATATGTGCTGCTTTGCCATGTGATTCTCCTATGAGTTGTTATTGCCATACTTGTAATATATGCTGTCTTGCTATATCCTGTTTATTGTGAGCTTTAGGCTCTGTTTAGAGAACCTCTGTAACTGTACACAACGTAGATACGACTTGAGGTGACACTTATACAATTTCATAATTGGTAACATAACGTACCTGAATAATTAATAATCTACTGTGGGGCTGTTGACCGGTAGCACCGAGTGGGAGAGTAGGTACCTCTCGGGTTTTGAGTTGGATAAAAGCAGAGATTTAGAGATGGTGCCTTGGGGATTAGATGAATGCGCCCCTTGGTTAGTTTTGTACTGAGAGCATCCCTCAGAGGGGCGCCGCCATGGGGAAGGTGGGTATACCCCTTGGTTAATTTATACCTGATATTGGTATGTACTGAGTGCACCCGTCAGAGAGCCGTCGACCACCTGAGGTGTTTCAGTGGTTAGTTTTGTTTCGGATCTTACCCCTTCCGATGTGTTTATATTTTGGGTTGAGCCCTGGACTGATCAGTCGCTACCGCGCCCAATGCACACAGTAGAGGGCCCTTAATAATAATAAAAACAATAAAAAATATAAATAGATAAGTCACATAACTCTTATTTGTGTGGTATTTGAGACGTGTTGATCGTGTGTGTATACTTGAGCTCGTGGACTTACTCACCCTACGAGCATGTCTTCGTATGTTTGTGTATTTGTCTTATATTGTACATTGAGTAGGCGACTCATATAAATCGCCACCGTGGTTTTACAGATCCATAGTTGCTTGCTGATAGTTTTCTTCCACATCGAGTTTCGGACTTCTTCCTCTCAGCAGGTAGCCGTGTTCTCTTCCTGGCAGATCCATAGTTCGACACTACATATGATTTCACTTGTCATTGACTCTTCTTTTTTTTCTTTATTTCCGCTGCATAATTATTTTCGGGATGTGGATTTGATTTACTTTGGTTTGGGTCATTGTTATTCCGGTTGATTTGCCGGTGATTGTACTGGCTGGATGAGCCTGTTTATACTTTGGATATTTTACATTCCGATGTTTATTTCTTGTTGGATTTTATTATTTGGGATTTTGAGATATTATTTCACATAGAGTTGGGCATCCCTGGACTAAAGGCCGTTTTGGTCATTTCATTGTTATTTATGTTTTGTACGTTTGGTTTTGGGATGCGGTCATTTCAGCTTGGTAGCGGAGCTCCAGGACTCCTCTAGTACAGTGCAGGGTTCGGGGACGAACCTAGCGGAAGCTGGAATGAGCACCGAAAAGGTAGGTGCACCTTATTGATATAGTTAGTACCCATGAAACCGTTTAAGCTATTCTCGAATTATACAGTCCCATACTTGTACAACCTCGAAATCACTTTATTTGAGTTATTCTTAATTATACAGTCCCATACTTGTATAATTATGAAATCGCCTCAATTGTGCAACCCCATCCCTACACAGTCTCAGTATCTCTCCTATTCTGGTGTGGATTCGGCTCATTCTTGTACCCCTCTGTCTAAAGCCTGCTGGAAGCCGCTCTTTATCCGTGCTCATTCCGGCACCGGCGTACACTTCCCGACCTCATAGACCCCGGGGTGTCACAGGCCCACCAGCTTCCGTTAGGTTCGTCCCCGATCCCTGCACCGTACTAGAGGAGTCTTGGAGCTCCGCTACCAGCTGTAACGTCCTGGCTTGTCGACTGTCACTACAGACCAACACGGGACCTTTCCAACATGCTTTGTCCTCACTCGCATGCTTCTAGGGAAAACTTCCCAGGAGGTCCCCCATCCTAGAATTACTCCAGGTCAAGCATGCTTAACTTTGGACTTTTTTCTGGAATGAGCACCGAAAAGGTAGGTGCACCTTGTTGATATAGTTAATACCCATCAAACCGTTTAAGCTATTCTCGAAGTATACAGTCCCATACCTGTACAACCTCGAAATCACATCATTTAAGCTTTTCTTAATTATACAGTCCCATACTCAAATAATTACGAAATCGCCCCAACTGTGCAACCCCATCCTTACACAGTCTCAGGATCTCTCCTATTCCGGTGTGGATTCGGCTCATTCCTGTTAGACTTGGCAATTCTTGTTGTCGTGTCGGGTTGAACAGGTAATCGGGTTCCAAATCTTCAACCCGACTCGGCCCATTTAATAATCGTGCCGTGTCGTCTCCAACCCGTTTATTATCGTGTCGGGTTCGGGTTGACCCGCGGGTTACCTATTAAGTCTAACAAGCCTAAAAATTAGTTTGAAATTTTTTTATTTTGTGCATTTTTTGAGCAAATAGGTATATAATTAGATTTTCTCATATATTAAAGAAAATTATAAATAGTAGAATCATAATATAATAATATTTTAAAGCATTTATAGAAATATTTTTGGATAATTTTAGTAACTTTAGCCTTAAATATTGAATAAGTCTTATATTAAATCAGTAAAATATCAGTACCCTAAATATAATCGGGTCACAAACAGGTACCTATCGGGTTGGCGGGTCAACCCGCGACCTGACCTGCTAATTTTCGTGTCGTGTCGGGTCGACCCATTTAACTAAACGGGTTGAAAATCTCTGACCTATACCTGCTAATTTCGTGTCGGGTTGTCGTGTCACTACCCATTTTGCCAGGTCTAATTCCTGTACCCCTCCATCTAAAGCCTGCTGGAAGCCGCTCTTTATCCATACTCATTCCGGCACCGGCGTACACTTCCCGGCCTCATAGACCCCGGGGTGTCAAATGAGGCGACGGCGCGAAACCCTGCTCCTTCATTGTGCTTGTTCTCTCCCATCGCCGTTGCTGCTACCAATCGACGTTGCCATGGGTCTGCTTGCTGGTAATTGGTCTCTGCGTTGTGATTTTGGTTGCAATGGTAGGTGGTTTTGTGTCACTGCTGGGTTGGTCGATGATGGCGGAATTGAATTGAAGGTACTGCGGTGGTGTTATAGTCGTATTGTTGGTGGACAGAACCCAATTATTTGAACATTATTGTTGAAGGTTAGGATTATTGCTTGACGGTGGATTGGGAGGTGGATTTTATTTTTGCCGCTTTGGACGTAGATTCATTGAGCTGCAGGGTTTGAGGTCGGAGGAGGAGGGAGGGGCGGGTGGCAACGGTGACGGGGAGGAGGAAGGGATGGCGGTGGTGAGGGTAGAGGAGGAGTTTCAGTAATTTCCAATTTGTTTTTTTAAAAAAGAGAGGAATTAGGTTACAATTTGAATAACTATTACAAGGTACATTACAGTTATAATGTGTTTGGTTAGTAACTGTACAAAATTATTTTACCCTATTTTTTTTAAATGATTCTATTAAAGTATTTGGTAATATGTTACCAAAAATTTTTTTAAAATGATCATGTGATTCTAATTTTTTGACACCATTTTTAAAATAATTTTTTTTTAATTGTTGTATATTTAAAAATATGGTAGATAAATAATAAAAGATAATAAATTTTGGCAGATGCACATAAAATCAATGAATCATTATTTTAATTAATGAGTTAAAATTTTGGGAAAAAGAAAAGATAATAAAAAATAGGGAAAAAGGAATTGGGGGAAAAGAATAAAAAAATAATTATTTCTAGGATTTCTGTAAATGGATTTCTATTTTAATTATTTTAATGAATTTTTATTTCTTTCTCTTCTTTTAGTTATTTATTTTATTGTGCACTTCGGTTTGGTTGGACGGGTCTTTTAGGTGGGGGAACCAGTTGGGCCGAGCCGTTCCGATTTGTTGACTTGACCTGACATGCGGGTCCCACATTTGCTGATGTGGCGCTGAAAAGCATGCCACGTCAGCACCAGCTACTGGAACCCGGCGACTCATACCAAAAGTAACGAAAATCGACACACACAGGGATAAAAAATAACGAAAACGCAACATAGGGTTGAATCTTCGAATCCAGGACAACACAGGGATCAAACATGGCAATAGTCCTATAAATATTATAATCCTATTAAAACCAAGAGTCTTAATACCAATTAGATCATGTAAGTGGGATACTAAAATGTATCTTAACAAGCCGCCACCTCCATCCCATGCTACGAGTTCCATGGTAGCTAACCTCCAAGGCCACTTGGCGGATAAAGTAGATTTTGGTTTCTGTATCCTCCTCGAATTTTAAATGTAATCATGGTACTTAATTTTATGAATTTTGTTCCTTATACTACCGTATTTTTATTAAATTTGGTATTTCCACATACGTATCATCATTCAATTGGTCAAATCTAAATCTGACATAAAGCCTTATCCAATCAAGTAATGACACGTGTCAAAAAAAATTAAACTTAATGAAAACATCTATGAAAGTTGAGGTCAGTACCAAAAAAAACACTTTATCCCTACTCGGGTCGACTTATATCTACAGCATGAAAATTGGGTTAGTTTCTATTGAAAATTTGGTTCTTATCTTATTAGGTTTAAATTTATTTTGACACTAATCATGGCATTTTGAGTTGATTGGTACGGGTTCTTTTCTAATGCAATAATTAGAAACAACTCTCAACTTTTCTCAAAGAAAAAAAAAAAAGAAAAGAAACAACTCTGAATATTTTGGACTTTAATCTTAAAATTTGAATAGGAAATGTAAGTTCACAATCAACTAGCCATGCCGACACCTTTCTAATATAGTGATATCCAACCCATTCCTGTTGATTATGCATCATTAAGTTGGTTAGTCTTCAGCTATCTAAAGCAAGTCTAACAATTAACAACAAAACAAGCTTCAATTTCACTTTCTACCTGACACCATATCAGACAATGAAAATAAAATTCCCTATTAATCTTAACGAGAAAATGATATATTTAGGGTCTGTATTATTTCAAAAGTATCATTTGGGGTTTGTACTTTTTTTTGTTTATTTTACGGGTCTGTACTCTTATTTTTCGTTCCTTTTAGGGGTCTCGGTTAGTCCACGTCATCAGCGGGGCTGCCCGAGACCCCTAAAAGGAACAAAAAATAAGAGTACAGACCCGTAAAAGGGAGAAGAAATAGTACAGATCCCCAAACAATACTTTTGAAATAGTACGGACCCTATAACTTCTCGTCTGGAACTAATAATTCATTATGGCCCTTTTCTTGTTCCCGGTCGTTTCCTTAGGGGTTAGTACATCAGTTTTCTGTTATTTTTTCAAATTTTGAGGAGAGTGGAGACTAATACTGTCCTTTACACTATGTTAAAATAAGAACGAGGAAAAAAATTCAACCAAAATGAGTTTCGAACGAGAAGTTATGGCCATTTTCGAATTTACCGTACGAGTTTTATGCTAATTTTTCAAATTTTGAGCTAAGTCTGGAGACTGATACTATCCATTAGACCATTTTAAAATAATAATGAGAAAAAAAAATTGAACCAAAACAAAATCCAAACAAGAAGTTATGACCATTTTCGACTTTACAGTAGTTTCCCTAGGGGTTAGTACACGAGTTTTCGCATATATAGGGTTCGTACTATTTCAAAAGTATTGTTTGGGGGTCTGTACTATTACTTGTCCCTTTTACGGGTCTATACTCTTATTTTTCGTTTCTTTTAGGGGTCTCGGGCAGCCCACGAAAAATAAAAATATAGACCCGTAAAAGGGGCAAAAAACAGTATAGATCCCCAAACGATACTTTTGAAATAGCACAGATCCTAAATATGTCATTTACTCTATTCTTAACCTATGGGTAAGCTTAATGGGAAATGAAGATCAAAATAACTTTAAAATTTTTTGAGAATACATAGAGAAAGGGTAGGGAGGGGAATAGATGGGAAAGGAAGGGATGGCAATAGTTGGGAGGGAAAAATTTTAACTTTAATTTATTTTGATATATTCATTAAAGGGAAAAGAGAGGAATGATTGATGTTATTTTCAAATTACATAGATATCCTTATTTATAAATTATTTTTTAGAATATAAGAAGGTAATTATAGAATTTTAAATTATCATTTAATTTTAAAATTTCTCTCCCCTCCATTCCCCACCAAATTAGCAGGGAGATATTTTAACGAGAATGAAGGAAAATGAAGGTTAAAAAATTCCCTTCTACCTCCATTAACTTCTTTTCCCAAACAAGATTAAATTAAAAATTCCCTTCCATTCTCCTTATTTCCCCTCCCTTCCCCGCCATCCCCCTATCAAAACAAATTATACACCTAAGAATTCCTCATCCAGTTAATTTGGAAAGAAAAAAGAATGAAAAATGTTCCAGCAACCTTGGCCTCCAAATTCAATCAATTTTTCCGTCCGAAAAGCCAACATGTATATTACTACTGACATGGAAAGGGGAGAGAAAATAAAGTTCTATTTGTTCTGCTATATAAAGCATTTAGGTTAATCGAAAGAAAGAAAGAAACTAATCAATCGTACACGTACTTAATCAATATACAGTTTGCTTTAACTAATGGCAACCTAACTACTGAATTGGGTAGCATGGCAAATCTTCAACTTTCTGCTTTTCTACTCAGAAGGACATATTACTTTGTCTGTCACCGACAATCGTTTGAATTAAATGTGTCTGCAAAGCCGGGAGGCTTGGAGGGAATACTAGACTGGGTGTGAGAGAAGGATGCATCACCAAAAGTTGTGGTAGAACCTTCTTCAGATTGCCATTTTTGTAGAGCTTGAGGTAGGCTCATATGGGGATCCCAGCCATAATCTTCTTCCTGTTCATTACTGGTGGTGGGTCTCCATTGCTCAACAAGAGGCGCCAAGACATTGACCGCGTGTCCCATCTCAGGTCTCTGATGTGGTTCACGAGCAGTGCAATGCCCTGCTAGCTCCGCAACTGTGTGAATACTGGCTAGTGTCTCTTCATCAGGATTTAGATTCTGATCAATTGCTTTGACTAGGTTGTCCTTGTTGATTAGTGTCCTCCTGAACCGTACCACCAGTTGTGCCATCTCGTCTGGCTCATTATCGTCCAAGGCCTTTCTTCCAGTTATCATCTCCATTAGAACCACCCCGAAGGCATAAACGTCAACCTTTCTGGTCACCCTTCCGGTAGCTGACAGAAACACAAAAGTAGATTCCTAGTTTAGATGACACTTCGTGCTAATGCTGTTGTTGCAAACTTGGCATTTCTTCTTAATTACTATGTGAACAATAAGTAAAACTCTTCCAATTAAGCAGCATTACTATATCATTTATTGCGATTGCGGCATGATGAAGTGAAGAAAAGACAGGAAATGTAAAAGATTAATTCTAATTACCAGCATACTCTGGTGCAAGATAACCAAATGTGCCAGCCAATCTTGTTTCTACTGAATACTTCCCATCAGGTGCATTTTTCACCAAACCAAAATCTGCCACTTTAGCTCTCATGTCATCCCCAAGAAGAATATTGGAGGGTTTCAAATCCCTATGGATGAAACTCTGTTGAGCTAAGCTGTGTAGGTACTCTACTCCTCTAGCCACATCTAATGCAATGGTAACCCGTTGTTTCCAGGAAAGTGGAGGTTTTCCAAGATCCTGATTCTCAAACAAATGTTGTCCCAGCGTTCCCTGAGGCATGTACTCATAGACCAAGAACCTCTCGCTTCCATTGACACAATAACCTAAAAGAGCAACCAGATGCCTATGCCTAACCTTTGTGAGCACTCCAATCTCCGCCTGAAACTCGGCCAAACCTTTGGTGCCCATCCCAGCAGATTCCATCCTCTTAATGGCAACCATGGTACCATCATGCAACACCCCCTTGTATACCACCCCAAACCCACCTTTCCCTATGATTTGGCTCTTGTCAAAATTATTAGTTACCTGTCGAAGAACTTCAATTGACACTGCCACATTCCCGCCCTCAAACATCCTCTCCCCGCTATCACTACCACCCTCACCATGCTTCCCTTCCTTCCCACTTGAGCCAGGGGTGAACCCATTTATCACCACTGCTTTCCCGCTATCCCCCTTATCCGCCATCGTGTACTTTTCCCGTTTCATATACTTAAACAAGACAAACGCCAATATAGCAATAAAAATGACAATTGCAATAAAGATCCCAGCAATAGCACCTCCTGATATCTTGGATCCAGACCGAGTATTCCCACCTGCGGTTGGTGAAGTGCCAGTTTGATCAGAAGATCCTGGAGTACCTCCGGTTCCTGTTCCTGTTTCCGTTCCCGTTCCGGTTCCGGCTGGAGGTGCAGTGTCAACATCAGTCCCCAAAAATGGATTCCCGGGTTTAGTGACCAGCTTCACGGAGGCTGGAAATTGAGGAACTTTTCCTGATAAATTGTTACCGGAAACATCCAGTTCCTGAAGGAGTGGTAGTTTAGCCAAGCTATCAGGAATGTGGCCCCACAGAGCATTGTCATTAAGACGCAAGCTCTTCAAAGAAGTGAGGTTTCCAAAGGCGGGAGATATGCTCCCAACAAACTTCTGCTTCATTAAGCTCACACTTATAACATTCTTCTTGACATCGCAGGCAACCGAATTCCAGTTGCAGGCATTGTTACCTTTCCATTTGTCGGCCAGGGAAGCCGGATACCCCAATGCCCCCGCAACCGCCAGCAGAACCATCACCTGCGGGTCGCAGGCAACCCCCGGGGCGGCGCAGAAGTTGTTGGCCCCATCGTTAGTAACCTTGGCAACCGAGGGTGGGAAGACTGGAGAAGGGCCTTGCAGTTTATTGTTGGACAAGGAGACGTTTCGCAGATTAGGGAGGGAGACCAGAGACCGTGGGACCAAACCCGTTAGCTGGTTGTCCCTCAGCTGCAGATCAAAGATGCCCTCGCACTTTGACAGGTCCGGGATGGAACCCGTAAAGAGGTTCTTGTGGAGCCAGACCTGAGTGAGCGCGGTCATGGACGACAGGACGTCGATGGTCCCCGTCAACCCTATCTGTTGGTTATTCACCCAGAGGTTTTGGATCCCGGACTTGGCCATGGAGAGCGGCAGCGGGCCAGTCAGATTATTGTAGCTCAGCCTCAGGTTCTGCAGGCTGGGCAGCGAATCGAACACGTCCGGGATGGAGCCGGCGATGTTGCACTCGTTGGCGGAGAAGGTGACGAGGCCGGCGAAATCGCGGAGGTGGAGGGGGAGTTCCCAGGAGGGGAGGTTCGGGTTGGAGCCAATGCTTAGGGTTTGCAAGCTGGTGAGGCCCTCGAAGAAGCCTGGAGGAATGGAGGTGAAGTTGTTGGAGTCGAGGAAGAGGTCTTGCAGGTTCGAGAGATCAGCCAGGCTGGGAAAAGCGCCGGAGAGCTGGTTGTCCTGGAGGGAGAGGGATTGCAGCTCCGTTAGGGTGGACATTCCAGGCGGGAGGATGCCTGAGAGGCCCATTCTGGATAAGGAAATGGAGGTCACTCTCTGGTGCGAGGAGTCGCATTTTATGCCCTTCCAGTTGCAGAACCCCGCCGAGGATTTGGTGGACCACCCGGGTGGCAATGGGGTCAGGGACTTGGCCAGTTGTAGGATCACCGCCCCGTCGTCTGCGGTGGCAGCTGTGAGGATGAGGAGGAGGAGGAGGAGAAGCAGGAGAAGTCGCCGGTGGTGGTGCCGGTGAGGGTGACCCATGGTTATTGGGTGGAAGGGGGAGTGAGAGAGATAGAGAGAGAGGGGCCAAGGGAGGAGGGATGGATGGTGCCCGGATTCTCAGGGCTTTCTAGGGCCTTGGATGATTCTGGTTTGTCTTGTTTTGATGTGTTCTTGGTTTTTTTTTTTTTTTTTCCCCTAACTGATTGTTTATGATATAGACTTACTCGTATAACTAACTAAGTAGAAACAGCTAAGATATACAAGGATGTTGGAGAAACGATTTAAAGGTGGTTGGCATGGTAGTTGCTTTCCACTTCCCAAATTGTGGCAGCTGTCCTATTTTCAGTTCCGAAAAATACACAACTGCAGCTGCCTTCGTTTTGACTGTTTCTGCTTATCATATCCTGTTGATAATGACATAATTCCCCTCTAATCTTAGTATGTCTTACACTAAAACTAAAGTTGGATTATATCATCCTATCCTGTACTTTCCAGCCAGTTTAGAGTTTAGAATCTAACTCAACATGTAGCCAGGCACGTAGGTTTTCCTCAAAGAAACATGTAGGTACGTAGGCGTTGCAGCTAGCGATTTTTTCATGTCAATTCTTTTAGGATTGGGCTCCGGGAGGTAACAGGACTCCAATCTCAACCGTTAATTAAATCTAACGGTTGATAATTACTTTATATTAAAAAAAATAATTTTTTATTAAGCACGCGATACTGAATATTTAATTGACTTCTATTCTCTTTACTAAAAAAATTAAATTGGTTCCTCTTCTCCTCCTTTTCTTCTTCTCAATTGTTTGAATCTGCAAACTGATTTTTCCAAACAAAACATCAGATATCAATGACAACAAAACTACAAAGGATATCTTCTCCCAATTTAATTTTTATACACAATACATAGAGAGAGGGAGATAAAAAAGATTTGAAAAAAAATAATTTCTTTTTCTTTTTTTGAGAGATGGGCTGATGATTATTGCAAAGAGTAGAGTAAAAATAACTGATGAGTGGATTTGCTAAACAATCGGATGGAGTTGTAACCAGCCTTAGAATCCATTCTTCTCCTCCTTCAAAATCCACCCTCATTCTTAAATTAATGTGTGGAAAGAACTCTTGCTACAAGAAGAATAGAAGATATTTTGATTCTGTGTATTCTTTTGTTCTTTACTTTTTGTGTAGTTATACTTGGGTTGGGTTTTGAGGTTTTTGAAACTGAAATATACTGCGTTAGATTCCTAGATCTTGAATTAAAAAATTAATTTTTTAATATAAAGTAATTATCAACCGTTAGATTTAATTTAACCGTTGAGAATGAAGTAACAGGATCTATCCTGTTACCCATAAGGAGAGGAGCCCAATCCAACCCATCCAAATCCTTGTTGGAACCCAAGTTGCCAACCCCTGTGCCAAACATGCGCTAGCAAGAAAAAGTATATTTATGGTTCATGAGGATTGTCATCCCTTTTAGTACAGATATAGTGGATTCTTCGACTGAATTTCTTGGTTTTCGTGGCATATTTCTGTGGTCCATTTTTTATGATCAGATTTCTTGTGTCTAATTTACATTCTTCTCTACCTTCCGCAATATTTCACCAAAACTACTACTAATAAGAACCCCATAGCTTGATTTTACGGCAAAATTTGACTTACACAAAACCGTCCATTGGTCAAAACGGATTCAAGAATATGAGTTTATCATATCTGATTGATGGACAATCAGCCGATCATATCTAATGCTTGACTGGGGAGGATGATAATTAAAATTATATTATAAGATGCAAGCTCTGCAAAACCTAAATGGAACTATCTGACTGCTTATGCTTATGTTAATGCACCCAACCAGGATGCTTATACTTTGTCATATTAGTCCACTAGTAACATAAATATGGGGTCATTCTATGGTGCTCCATGAGTACGGTACTCACCATAATTATTTTTTATTAATTAAATTTTATATAATATTAATTTGAACAATTTAAATAATAATAAATTCTTTCTTTAGTTAAGAATATTTTTATTTCCATTTTAATTAAAAATTTAAATTTATAACTTATTTGAAAACTAATAAGAGTTGTGGTAGACTTATTCATTTTAGGAAGTCGACCTAATAATTATTAATAGGTCAACCCATTTAAATCACAGGCCGACCAAATAAGTCGTTTAAATTAACATGTCAACCTATTGGATAGCAAATACATTTTTTGGTTGGAGGTCGACCTGCCAAATTCACAGGTCGATCACTTAATAATTCAATTAAACAGGTCGACCTTTTCATTTAAATAAGTCGACCTTATAAAATTCAATAGTTAGATAGAAATTGGTAACTTAAATTACAATGAACCAGTCTTCAATTAATCAGGTCGACCCCTTCAGTTAATCAGGCTGACCTTTCACAATTAAACAAGTCTATACATATTAGGTTAATACCTTCAAAAATATAATAGGTCGACCACTTCGATTAACAGGTCAACCTTATATAGATCCTTCAACGATGACCATAAAAAAAAATATAATAGGTCGACTCATTCGATTAATAGGTCAACCTTAACATGAATATTGATACGTTAACCTATAACCTAATGGGTAGACCTTTTATTAAATCTCCAAAATAAAGCATATACTTATAAAATTATTAGGTCGACCTATAAAAGTTACTAAGTCGACCTCTTACTAAGAAGAGTAACGGCTACCAATATAGCGGCTATCATAATATCTAGGATCTTACCATCTTGGATGAATTCCTACCTAAAATATTTTTTAGCATAAATAAAAAAAATAAAAAAATAATGTTATTATAAAATTACCATATTCAACGATCATTATTTAACCACTCATATCCAATGTACATAATCGCGACAGAACCATATTATGGTTTGTTAAAAAATATATGTGTGATTTTAAAAAAAATGTGGGACCCTAGTTACACCCAGACTATGGAGCAGATTCCACACATAATCCATATTGTATCTTCTTAATTGTTTATTTATTCGACAAAAAAAAATATTGTTTGTTTTTACTTTGAATTTCTTTTGTGCTTTTCTTTTTGTTAGATTTTACCATATAAAAGATTATGTTTGATAAGTTATATTTTTTGAACAAGCTAAGTCCTAAACTATGTGAATCCGTCAAATTTTGCTTATGTATTGCTAAGTTTTGTTCCTGCCACATCACCGAAAATTAAAAATTCTTTTTCCTGCATCTTTGCCTCATCCCCTATATGCATAAGCGGTTGTTGCCACCAGTGTCCCCATCGTCGTCGCCGCCACCAGGAGCCCCACCGTCTCCATTGTAAGCGCCGAGCCTCAGCCTTGAGCACCTCCTCTTCCCCCCCCCCCCCCCCCCCCCCCCCCCCCCCCCCCCCCCCCCCCCCCCCCCCCCCCCCCCCCCCCCCCCCCCCAACATACATTGCATCCAGCAACCAAAGCAATCTGCCCGATTGCAACCCGGTGATTCCTCCAGCAAGAAGTTATTAAATCTGCTTGATATATGAAATCAATGCCACAATTATACTCATTCAACAAGCAGTACAAACAGAAAATCATCACTGACATAATTTTACATAAAAAGGGAGGTAAGGAAACACGAAAAGGGTGCAAATGTTTCTTACTTAACTCTTTTAGAGAAAAAGGTGGGAGTTGAGGATTTTAATGATTTTCGCCCAATCACTCTTGTAAGTGGAATTTACAAAATAGTATCCAAGACCTTGGCAAACCGACTGAAGAGAGTTCTACCCTCCATTATTAGTAAATGCCAGAATGCATTCATAAAAGGCTGGAATATTTTGGATGGAGTTTTTGATTGCATCAGAATTCATAGACATCCTAAAGAAAAGCAAACAGCAGGAAATTATCTGGAAGCTTGATTTTTAACAAGTGTATGACTCTATCTCCTGGTCATACCTTTGGCAGGTAATGTTAACCATGGGTTTTGGGTCTAAATGGATCTGTTGGATTAAGGGATGCTTGCAGTCTTCATTACTTGCTTTGCTTGTCAATGGTTCACCAATTGTCCAGTTCGGCATGAGAAAAGGGTTGAAAAAAGGTGACCCCTTGTCACCATTCATATTTCTTATTGCAGCAGAAGGCCTCAAGGTGTTGATTGATATTGCTACCTCTAGAGGTTTGGTGGAGGAATTGCGGGTACATGATATTCCTACGAATATCCTACAATTCGCAGATGATACTCGTCTTGTTGCAAAAACTCAAGATTCTTCTTTATTAAACCCATGCTTTGAAGTTCTATGGGGTATAAGTATTAATTTCTTCAAGAGTGGATTGGTGGGTGTTAATATAACTAAAGAGGAAACCAAGTAGCTGGTCGATATGTTATTTTTCAAGGTGGATAAACTACCTTTTAAATACTTAGGAATCCCCCTTGGTGCAAACATGAAGAAAGTGGAAAGCTAGAAATCGTGAGGACCCAGATTAAGATTTACTCAATCCCCTCACTCTCTTCCTATACCTTCTTCTTAGGGTCAATCCAATATCAATGGAGTCGCCACCCAAACTTTAATAAGGGCAAAATTCAGGGAAAAACCTTCCATCAACCTCTTAAGGCAATAAGTCATAGCGAACCAAAGATATTGGATTCGGGGGTTCGTCACAGATGGGAAAGTGTTAGGCACCCGTCCGTGTTGGGGTGAAATCGTGTGCAATTGAAGATCAAAGTATGCCTTATGCAACAATCACACAACAACAATAGTAAAACGGCAATAAAAGCAAAACAGAAAATAAGTACATAATTGAGCTTGAGATTCCACCACTAGAATCCACCTACGTACTCTAGCGACCGGATTCAAAACTCACGTAGTTCTTACATGGCATCACAACACAACACAACACAACAACATCACGACACAGAAACAACAACCACCCAACTCGACACATCACAACACAATAATAAAATTTGGCTTGCATCTCAATGGCAACTTGAGACTACCTACATACCCGAGTGATCGGGGTCAAAGCCACGTAGTTCTAACAGTTCATCAACACCAATCACATTATCACACCCGCAGCAAACATCTTAGCATGAAATCCACATCAATTCATCATCAATCAAATAACAATCATCAAGGTTTGAAATCAAAAAGAGGTTAGAACACTTACCTTGAGTTTCTGGAAAGAAACTATATGTCAATTTCAAGGCCAATTATTATAAAGAAAACGATTGATACAGCCTCTAGGCTCAACAGCAAAGTTGTAGGGCTTCCTCTTAGCTTTCTAGAGAGTCCTAGATTGCAGAAATCCAACGTCAAGAACACGAGATATGAATTTTTTTCTGATACTACACGCAACAGGGACCTTTATTCGGGTTCTTCGCGTTCTTGGCTTCGGGATTGCGTTTGATTGCTTCTATGCCCTTTGATTCGACTCCTTCTCTGCAAAGATCAGAAATAAAAAACAACTACAAAGAAACCACGTGATATCTAAGAGTAATAAGGTAAAGGAATTCACAAAACAAATTGACAGAGTTTTCCCAAGCTATTGGGCTCAAGGGTGTGTGTGGGGAGAGAATTTGGTCAATTAAGTGTCTTGTCACCACCCCATAACCCTAGCCCACCCCCCCCCCCCCCCCCCCCCCCCCCCCCCCCCCCCCCCCCCCCCCCCCCCCCCCCCCCCCCCCCCCCCCTCTCTTTGGAAGCCCTAGGAGTCTATTTACAATGCTCAATTCTTCCACAAGGTGGTTTAGTGCTGCTAGATTGATATGGAAATAAAATCCCTGACTTGCACTCCAAGTCGGAATTTTTCCTATTTTCTAACCCGTAACTTGCACGCCATTTTTTGACTAGAAGACGTCCGAATAGGATGTTGGGCACTTCAAAAAAGTTCTAGATAATTCTTTCAGCTTTTTGCATATATAAAGTTCTCCTCAATTGAACTTTTTTATCTCAACTTATTGCAAACAAAGTGGGCCTAAGTCGGTGCTGAAAAGTCCGTATCTTGGCTGGATTAAAATAATTACTTCTCCCTATAGACATGTCCAAAAATTATGAATTTTATATCCATGGAATTCTCTAGAAGTCTAGTTTCACCACTTATTGGTTTCACTCAATTTCAATATCTAGATTTCCTACAATCTTCAAAATACTAAGTATGCTCACTGTAGAAAGTTTACTAAGCCGCCATGGCCTGGCGGTCTTCCATGCATGTTCGCCTGGGCCTGGCGGTCATCTCATCATGACTGTTCAATTTGATTCCAACTCGATTCTTATGCGATAGTCTGGGATTCTCTACCTAAAAAACCTTAACTTATACTCCAAGAATCTCAATTATATTTGGATGTTCATAGACGCCCCTCGTTGGTGAGGCTCTAGAAAATTGAAGATGAACCAACGAAAAGAAGAACACACAAATTTGACGGAGCTTGATGATACTAATGCTGATTTTGACATGCATGTCGTGGGTGGGAATCAACTCATCCTAGATTTCTCAAACAAACCTAAGGAGTCATCTAATCTTCAGGAGGTTGAATTAAGTGAGGCATCATCTAAACCTCGGGTAAGCGGATGAGGAGTCTTCTAATCCTCGGGTTGAGGCGTCATCTAAACGTCGAGGTGTCGATTGAGGAGTCATCTAATCCTTGGGGTGAGGCATCATCTAAGCCTCGGGGGTGGAATGAGGAGCCATCTAATCCTCGGCTTGAGGCTTCTTCTAAGCCTCAGGGATTCGACTGAGGAGTCATCTATTCCTCAGGGTGAGGCATCATCTAAGCCTCGGGGTAGTCAACAGCAAAGTGAGGAGTCATCTAATCCTCAGATAATCAAATTAGGCATCATCTAAGCCTGGGGTAATCAACAGCAAGGCGAGGAATCATCTAATCCTCGGATAATCAAATGAGGCGTCATCTCTCGAATAATCAACACCAAGGTGAGGAGTCATCTAATCCTCTGGTAATCAAATGAGGCGTCATCTAAGCATCGGGTAGTCGAATGAGAAGTCATCTAATCCTCGGAAAAACTTGTCTCAAAGGTGATTTTGGTGTTACGAGAGGGTGTATAAATCCTAACCTTTAACATATTCTCATCATCTCAGTGTTAGGAGAGGGTGTATAAACCTTAACCTTTAACCTATTCTCAACATCTCGATACCCTAGAGGCTGATTGGCTCTATCGGCTGCCATCTCAACTCATCATCATGAGGGAATCATCTCATCCCAGGCATAACATGCCTTTTCACCAAACATCAGCTCTCGTAGGGGTAGCATGCCTCAGAAGATATCAAATTCGAAAATGGGGTAGCATGTCCTGGGAAATCTCTTCTAATGGGGTAGCATGCCCCAAAAAAATCACTCCAAATGAGGTAGCACGTCCCAGAAAGCTCGTCTTAAATGGGGTAGCATGTCCCAAAAAGTTAACTCTAATGGGGTAGCAAACCCTGGAATAATCAAACTAATTGGGCCTGTCGTGCCCCTGGTCACGTCATTTCACAAGAGGTCGAGCCTTATAACTCGTTCCATAGAGAATGCCCAAAATCCAAACACATCAGAATCCCCAAAACAAACTAGGCCTTACAACTCTTTTCATTGAGAATGCCCATGATGTAGGATTACCCCCAAAATCTTGGGCAGCTATGCCCCTAGTGTGTGGTTTCAACTTGATGACTCAAAAACCAAGGCATGACATGCCCCCTTGTCTGCGGCTAGAATCTAATTCTTAGATGTAGGCATGGCATGCTCGTTGGTCTACAATCAACACTGTCTACAAGAATTGGGCATGCCATGCCTTTCCGCCTAATCAACTCTAGGATATCTAAGTCTACATAAGACGAAAGGACAATTGGTTTTGATGTGTCCCGGCTTGTTGCACTCAAAGCAAACAATGGACTCTCCTCTTGTCTCTCCATGCTTGGAATTGTTCAAGCTCTTCATCTTCTTTTGTAGCTTTTTCGTCTTGAGAAACTTCATAAACTTTCTTGCGATCATACCAGCACTAATGCACCGGATCCCAACAGAACTCCGAAGTTAAACGTGCTTGGACGAGAGTAGTACTAGGATGGGTGACCTCCTGGGAAGTTCTCGTGTTGCACCCCTCTTTTAGTATATATAAAAAAAAAAGCATCATCACTTGATTCTTGAGTCTTCAAGACAAGATCTTACTTCTTCTTCTCTTTGCCTTCAAATTTCATTCCATAGGCAATTAAAGAGCCAATTAGCTCATTGTAAGACAAGACATTAAGATCTTTGGCCTCTTCTATTGCCATGACTTTAACTTCCCACTCCTTACTCAAAGACCTCAATACTTTGGTAACCTTCTCCTTATCACTAATGACCTTACCAAGGCTCACAAGGTTATTGCATAGAGTAGAAAACCTAGTGCTCATGTCACCAATGGACTCATTAGGCATCATTGCAAAGAGCCCATAATCTCTCATTAGCCTATTATTCTTAGACTCCTTGACTTGATTAGTTCCCACATGAGTAGTGCATAAAAGTTTCCAAATCTCATGAGCACTCTTACAAGTATTAATTCTCTCAAACTCTTCTTTACTTAAGCCACATAACAAGGAATTTCTAGCCATGGCATCTAGAGCACCTTTCTTCTTCTCATTTTCACTCGAATCACTCAAAGGTTTAGGTGGCCTATTCTAACCACTTTCAACTGTCTCCCAAGTTTCTAAACCTTGGCCCTCTAGAAATATTTCCATTCTAACTTTTCAATAGTCAAAAATGACTTCATCAAAATAAGGAGCTTTGTGAATATTGTATCCTTCAAAAGCCATGATCTTACTCTAGGAGGTTAATCCAAAACAAAGAGACCTAGGCTCCGCTACCAATTGTAGGCCCAAAAGGCCAAGAAGGAGGGGTTGAATTAGCCTCTAACAGAAATTTTGTACTTCAACTCAAACCAAATTTTTACACCAAACCAAACAGAATTTGTATATGAGCAGAAACCAAAATCTGGGTAAACAAAGTAATATGGACGAAAATTGAAGGCACCATACACACAAGAAGCAACACAAGTATTTAGAGTGGTTTCCTCTAAATCCTATGGGTACATCCACTACTCAAGGCTCCTTCTTGAGATTTCCAAAATCCACTATATGACTTCTTCTAAGGTGAAGTTCAACCTTTTACAACCAAGCTTTTTCAAAAGATCAAACTCAAACCTTTACAAGAGTTTTCCCAAGGCTCACTCTATAACCTAGGCTTTTACAAGGCTCAACCCAGACCTATACAAGAGTTTTCCAAGGCTCACTCTCTAACCTATACCCAAAGCTTTTTTAAAGGCTCAAGCTTCAAACCTATTCAACACCTCAAGTAACATTTCCTAAATCCTAATTAAGGTATGATTTTTCAACAACCAAAGAGTGACTCACTCTTTGTTAATACAATTTAAGCCCAAAGATATCGCAAAGGTATAAAGCTCAATGAAGAAAGCAAAACTCAAACTCTCACAAGTAAAGCATCAATAATTCAAGCTCAAGGTGATATGTCTCAATACTCTAATTAGCTTTCTTAACTTATATAACCAGAAAGAGTGTGCCTTTATACTTAGCTTGGTCCTCCTAATTTGCTTGTAACGACTATATTTGAAGAGGACAAATATATTTTATTTTTCATCAAAATCTGGTATGAGCTGGTATACAAATCTTCCCCTGGAACTCTTCTTCAACAAATCAGCTTGGCTTCTTATTTGCATGGACCTTATTAAAACACATAGAGCCCAAACGTTGATAAATCAAAATAAGCATCTTTAAATCAGGCCTAATTAATTTGACCCAAAAAAACAAGAAGACTCATAAAAAATCCCTAAACAATTTTAGCCCAACACTTTCGAAGAGTATGAATCAACATAAATTACAATGCCTCAAATACAAGATTTCTAAAGCTAAATTTAGAATTATAAATTTTTTAAACTATTAGGGTTTTAGGATTTAGAATTTTAATATTTTAGGGTTTAGGATTTAGAGATTTTATTTTTACTGGATTTAGGATTTAATATAATAGGATTTTAATTTAAAATTTTAAGTTTTAGGTTTTTTAGTTTTTAAAATTTATAGTTTAGAATTTAAGGTTTTAGGGTTGGGGTTTTGGGTTTTAAGCTTTAGAATTCGTGGTTTAGAGTTTACGATTTGAGATTTAAAATTTAAAATTTTAAGGATTAAGGTTATAGGATTTAAGATTTTGTGGTTTTATATTTTTAGGATTTAAATTTTAAGATTTGAGGGCTTTACGGTTTAGGATTTTAGGTTTTAGGGTTCAGGACTAGAGTTTTAAGATTTAAAACTTAGCATTTTAGGATTTAGAGCTTTAAAATTTTAGGGTTTGTATTTTAGATAATTTAAAATTTTTATGATTTAGGATTTAGAATTTTTATGTTTTTAAAAAATAAAATTTATGATATTTTTATTTTTTTGTTTAGGGATAATTTTGGTTTGAATCTAAAGGTTATGAAACTAAAATTTAAATTATTCCCTTAAAATAAATTAGATTTAGTGGAAGAAATTGACGGAAATTAAGTTTAGGACTTATTTGTTGCAACTAATAAAGGAATAGGATCAAATGAAAATTTTTAAAATGGTATGACTTAGTTGCAAAAAATGGAATGGTTTAGGAGGATGGAGATAGTTATTCCCTTCAATTTTAACTATTAAAACTAGAATGACACAATTTTTTTTTGGGTAGGAAGGGATTGCCAAAGGTCGTAGTATTAAAAATTATGTAATAGGAACAAGACATGGGCGAGCCACAGACACACTATCGTCATGTAAAATAGCAAGACACTCAACAGGGGGAGCATCTAAACAATGAATACCAAAAGTATAAGACTGTCCCATCCGGGCTAAAAAATCTGCAACAGAGTTTGCTTCGCGGTAGATATGGAGAAGAACAACATCCAGTCCTGAGCAAGCCACCATTGAATCGAAGAGATGAAAGGGATAAGATTTGCAGGGATGGGCGAGCGCCGTAACACCATATCGAACACCAGCTTTGAGTCCGACTCAACTTCCAGCTTCCGACACCTAATCGCCCAGGCCATGGACAAGCCAACAAGCAAACCCCATAACTCTGCCATAAATGTTGTTCCAATGCCAATATGATGTGTGAAGCCCAAAACCCAGGTACCATTAGAGTCCCGGAGGACCCCGCCACAGGTAAT
Source organism: Turnera subulata (assembly GCA_028386065.3). NCBI lineage: Eukaryota > Viridiplantae > Streptophyta > Magnoliopsida > Malpighiales > Passifloraceae > Turnera > Turnera subulata. Next base: position 40,719 of record JAKUCV010007345.1, read on the forward strand.
CCGCGACAAGGGAGCCAAGCAAGCCCCATCAACATTGAGCTTCCACCATCCCCTGGCAGGCAATTTCCAGCAAATATGCTGCTCTCGACGACTAAGGGCCGGACCTTGAACAATTGTCTGCATGCTGAAACCAGTAGTAAACTCCGATACTTGATGCACAATAAAGTCACTGCAGTTAGGAAATAAACCATCCACTTGGTTAAACACAAGTGAATTCCTCCATTTCCGTACCCACCAAATCGTCGTAGCAAAGATAGTAGCCCACGGAAAATGCCTAACTTTGCCCCTACAAACCTCCAGATTCCAAACCAGCCACTGGTAAAGAGGAAGAGTAAAAAACTTCTACACTACCGAAGCAGGCACGCCATACCAGAGAAACCTGATGGCAATCCCTAAGTGCATGTAGAACTGATTCACTACACATGCGACACCGTGGACATCGTGGACATTTATTATCCTGGGCAATATATGTCTCCTAACTCGCTGCAAATTAGTCATGATCCCTTCCTTAGCAACCGTCCACAAGAACGTGCATATGCGGTAAGGGATCGTCAGGTGCCAGTGTAACGTCCTGGCTTGTCGACTGTCACTACAGACCAACACGGGACCTTTCCAACATGCTTTGTCCTCACTCGCACGTTTCTGGGGAAAACTTCCCAAGAGGTCACCCATCCTAGAATTTCTCCAAGTCAAGCACGTTTAACTTTGGAGTTTTTCTAGAATGAGCACCGAAAAGGTAGGTGCACCTTGTTGATATAGTTAGTACCCATCAAACCATTTAAGCTACTCTCAATTGTACAGTCCCATACCAGTACAACCTCGAAATCGCTTTAACCCTACACAGTCTCAGGATCTCTCCTATTCCGGTGTGGATCGGTTCATTCACGTGCCCCTCCGTCTAGAAGCCTGCCAGAAGTCGCTCCTTGTCCATGCTCATCCCGGCACCGGCGTACACTTCCCGCCCTCATAGACCCCGGGGTGTCACAGGACCACCAGCTTCCACTAGGTTCGTCCCCGAACCCTGCACCGTACTAGAGGAGTCCTGGAGCTCCGCTACCAACTGTAACGTCCCGGCTTGTCGACTGTCACTACAGACCAACACGGGACCTTTCCAACATGCTTTGTCCTCACTCGTACGTTTCCGGGGAAAACTTCCCAAGAGGTCACCCATCCTAGAATTGCTCCAAGTCAAGCACGTTTAACTTTGGAGTTTTTCTAGAATGAGCACCGAAAAAGGTAGGTGCACCTTGTTGATATAGTTAGTACCCATCAAACCATTTAAGCTACTCTCAATTGTACAGTCCCATACCTATACAACCTCAAAATTGCTTTAACTGTGCAACCTCAACCCTACACAGTCTCAAGATCTCTCCTATTCCGGTGTGGATCGGTTCATTCACGTGCCCCTCCGTCTAGAAGCCTGCCAGAAGCCGCTCCTTGTCCATGCTCATCCCGGCACCGGCGTACACTTCCTGCCCTCATAGACCCCGGGTGAATTGGTGAAGGTGCTCTCCTTGAGGGGGATAAAAAGCATCACGTCCCGAGTTCGAATCCCTAGTGCTACAGCATGGTACAGGATTTAATCGGGCGGAGGGAGTGATCGAACTCGGGACGTGATGCTTTTTATCCCCCTGAGGCATCATGAGCCCACGCGGCTGAATCCCGACCGCAAATCGGAGAAGGCAGAAGCATACCCTCCACTTTCAAACGAACATCCGGGGGTAGATACGGTTCCAAAACCTCCCAATTCCATCTTCCGTGTGAGTCAACAAAACTCGAGACCGGGAGCTCCAACCATTGTCGGGGAACGGTAGAGCTAGCCAGATGACATAAGGGACGCAAGCCAAGACCAAAAACGAACTGAGGAGCCATCCCCCAAAACCCAGGTAACACCTTTCAAAACCACATCCCAAACATTAACAATGCCTCGCCAGTTATGTGACATCCGGGCTCGCTTTTGCACCAAAGGAATGAGGCCATCACCAGTGTTATACTTAGCCTTTAATATGCGAACCCACAAGGCCTGTGGTTTAGAAATAAGCGCCCAGGCTAACTTCATGAGAAGGGCTATATTGTGTAACTGCATTTTCCTTAAGCCTAGACCTCCTGTCTTCCTACTCCCGCAGACATCATCCCACTTAACCAAGGACATCTTCCGTTGGGCTTCACTGGAGCCCCACAAAAAAACCCTAGTTTTCTTATCGAGAGAGGAGTAAACAGTAACAGGAACCTCCATTGTTTGCAACACATATGTTTGCAGAGCTTGTAGCACCGACTGAGCTAATGTCAACCGGCCAGCAAAGGAAAGAGTCTTTGCTTTCCAGCCAGCAAGTTTTTGAACTAAAGCTTCCTCCATAAACCGAAAGTGAGAACACACAGCTCTCCCGTGTATGGGGTTGATACCCAAATACCTCCCCAGATCCATGGTCCGAGAAAACCCAAGCTCATGACTGATAGTTATTTGGGTGGCTTCCACCACCCCCTTAGAATAGAAAATTGTTGATTTCTCAGCATTCACCCGTTGGCCAGACGCCTTACAAAAAGCTTGCAAGACACCACGTATGCTTTCTACTTGAGACAAGGAAGCCTCGCCAAACAAGAGTAAATCATCAGCAAAAAATACAGAAAGAAGAGGGCCGTCACTTCCAAACTTCAAAGGATGCCAGGAACCAGTCTCCACCGAACCATTGATCATATGGGCAAGCTTCTCCATATAAAGGATAAAAATAAATGGAGAAAGGGGATCACCTTGCCGAATACCCCTAGAGGGTTGGAAAGACTCAGTGACTGTACCATTCCACTGTAATTGCATGGACGAAGATCGTAAACAGAACATAATGAGGGCTATCATGTCCGAAGGGAGGCCAACATCCTACAAGGTATCAGAGACAAAGGACCATCAAATGCGATCATTTGCTTTTTCAAGGTCAATCTTCATAGCCATAAACCCTGGCAAGGCAGACTTAACACCCATAGTATGGATAGCTTCCTGCACTATGATAATAGTATCAGTTATTTGACGTCCCGGTACAAAGCTAGCCTGATTAGGGCCTACAAGAGAATCCAATAGGGGCCTTAAACGGTTAGCAATGATTTTAGTGATAGTCTTGTAAGCCACATTACATAAACTGATCGGACGGAATTGCTTAATAAACTCCGGATGTTGAACCTTAGGAATGAGAACCAATAAGGTTCGATTCAGCTCCTCATCAAAACGATTCGCCGAAAAAGCATCTTTAACAAATCGGCATATAGACGGTCCAACAATACTCCATTTTCGTTGAAAAAATCCAGCCTGAAAACCATCCACACCCGGTCATAAAGATCGCAGCGCGGATTTCCTCATCCACAACTGGGCGAGAAAGTCCCTCCAAACCCTGGGCATCAAGTAACGGAAATCGTCCCCTGATGATAGCGGGCATACAAGGTGGACTATCATCCGTATAGAGGGATTTAAAAACCCCCATGGCAATATCTTTCACCCTCTCCGAATCAGTAATCCATTCACTACTATCCGACCTTAATGCCATGATCTTATTCCGCCGACGTCGAACAATAGTAGTAGTGTGGAAATATTTAGTATTCCGGTCCTCGGAAGCAATCCAGTTCGTACGAGACTTCTGAAACCACATTAACTCCTCCTGAGCCAATGCGGTATCATATTCTCGTCTTAAAATCCATTGTAACCTCCGCAAACGCCGACTGAGAATGACACAATTTTGAAAAGTGATGTATTAAAGTGATTCAATTTAAAAAATTGATACATTAAATTGAACCAATTACAAATTCATGTATGAAATCGAGCAAAACATATCGATGTATAATTATTTTTGATTGAGTGTATAAAATTGGGTATTATGCCTCCTTTTAATTTTTGTGAAGAAATAACCCATGAGTATTTGATTTAATAATGGACATATAACACAAGACCTAATAATGGACATCGAGATTCCTGATGTGGAAATTACAGCAAACAACCTTTGCTAGTTTGTACCACATGTTCACCCCGCAAAATAGACACCTCATCGTGGGTCGAACTTGGCACCACACCAATTATAAAAATAAAAAAATAATAAAGATAGGAAGAAAATCAGGGCAGATTAAGTATCCAAATTAAAATTGCATCAGATCATATCCCTCCTTTCTAAATGGTTGCTGTGATAAGCCTAAACCGTCAACCAATTACGCTTACAGGCATGACAATACTCCAAATACGTCATTTCAATGAATAAATAAAGATAGATAGAAAATCAGGGCAGATTAACTATCCAAATAAAATTTGGCATTAGACCATATCCAGTAATGACTTGCTGGTGTACGTTAAGCCTAGTTCGTCACCAATTACGTTCACAGCATGACATTGCCCCAATTACGTCATCAAACACACAAAGGACGAAGGAAGCCGTAACTATACATCGTGGGCTTTGGTCATTATATAAACCAGAAATCCCAAACATCACAGGCACATAACCTCGCAATTCAATCAAACTTTGAAAAAGAGAGAGAGAAAAAAAGAGAGAGAGAGAAAAAAAGAGAGAGAGAAAAAAAAAAAAGAGAGAGAAAAAAAGAGAGAAAAAAAAAAGGGGCACCAAATTGCATTTCCATATATTATAGTTTATATTACTCTCGCTGATCCACCGCATAAAGAAAATTAGCCGCTAAATAAGGATGGCACAGCCTCACATCCTTCTGGTGACGTTTCCTGCACAGGGCCACATCAACCCGGCCCTCCAGTTTGCCAAGCGCCTGGTGGCCATTGGCGCCCATGTGACCTTCTCCACCAGCAATGGCGCCGAGAAGAACATGGCCAAGGCCGGGTCTTACCCGCCGGCCCTCTCTTTCTCCGCCTTCGACGACGGCACCGAGCACGGGTTCCGGCCCACCGACGACATCGACCACTACATGTTCCTCCTCAAGCGCTGCGGCTCTCAGTCCGTGGCCCAGCTCATCGTGGAGACTGCCCAGTCTGGCCGTCCTTTCACTTGCGTGGTCTACTCCAACCTCATCCCTTGGGTGGGAAAGGTGGCGCGTGACCTCCATCTCCCCTCCATTCTTCTCTGGAACCAGGCCGCCACCGTTTTCGACCTGTTTTACTACTATTTCAAGGGCTACGGGGAGGAAATCAGCAAGAATATGGGTGACGAGTCGTTCTCGCTGAAGCTGCCTGGGTTGTCGGTGCCATTTGGTAGCCAGGACCTGCCTTCTTTCTTCGACCCAGCTAATACTCACACCTTTGGGATGAAGCTAATGAAAGAGCAGCTGGAGGTCCTGGACCAGGAAGCCTGTACTACTGCTACTACTACTCGCCCCACAGTGCTTGTCAACACCTTTGACCCTTTAGAATCCGAGGCCTTGAAGTCGGTGAGCAGGTACGAGATGGTTGGTGTTGGGCCTTCGATTCCTTCTGCCTTCCTCGACGGGAAAGACCCATCGGATACTTCCTTTGGCGGCGATCTTTTCAGGGCTTCAAAGGACTACAGGAAATGGCTGGACTTGCAGCAAGAATCCTCTGTGATTTATATATCATTCGGAAGCGTCTCCGTTTTGTCAGGGCCAGAAATGGAGGAAATGGCACGTGCACTGCTAGACGCCGGCCGTCCTTTCTTGTGGGTGATAAGGCCGGTGAATGCAGGAAGCGAGGAGAGTACCGAGGAGGATAAGCTGAGCTGCAGGGAAGAACTTGAGAAGCAAGGAATGATAGTTCCTTGGTGTAGTCAGGTGGAGGTTCTGTCACATCCATCGCTGGGTTGTTTCGTGACTCATTGTGGGTGGAACTCCAGCTTGGAGAGCATGACTTCTGGAGTACCGGTGGTGGCGTTCCCACGGTGGACGGATCAGCTGACAAACGCCAAGATGGTGGAGGAGGTGTGGAAAACAGGGGTGAGGGTGACCAGGAGGAGGAGGAGTACGGCGGCGGAATCTATAGTTGCGGCGGAGGAGATCAAGAGATGCCTGGAGGTGATCATGGGAGATGGAGAGCGAGGGGAGGAGATGAGAAGGAATGCCAAAAAATGGAAGGAATTGGCGAGGCAGACTTCAAGGGAAGACGGATCTTCTTACGCAAACCTCAAGGCTTTCGTAGATAAGATTGCTCAAGCTTGTTAGAGTTGTCAAGATTCTCCTTCCTTCTGGAGGCTTCATTAGTTTAGTACGTTATGGGAACTGTCTTTGATTTTTATATCTCCACAAAACTAATTTAATAATTACTTCTCCCAAGTCTCCTCCGCTTTCGCTCCTAGCCCAGACAAATAATTTGTCTTATTTCAGTTTTTTTTTTTTCACTTTAGTATTACGTTATCAATTTGGTTGATTTGGTATCTCAATTATCTAATTGGGTCTATTTGGTGTCTAGATATTGAAATTTGGCCAATTTGGTCCAAGTCGAAATTGGAGTTAAAATAACGTGTGTTCATCGCTCACGTGTACATTAAAGGGTTATATATATGTTTAGTCTCTCTACTACATCGAATTGATAAAAATGGTCTTTTTATGCTAATTACGATTAATTGAGTCCCCTTACTCTTCTAAAATAATAAATTTGGTCCACTTGTCCGGTTTAATTCGTAATTAGCTGACGTGGCATTGTTTAAACATTTATGTGGGCCCCACATGACAAAAAAATTTATTTTTTAACAGACATGTGGATCCTACAACTGCCACATCAACTAGCCGTTGATTAAACTATGCGGGGACCAAATTTATCATTTAAAAGGAGTAGGAGAACGTAATTATACAATACAATATTGTAAGGAGACCAATTATATATTTAATCCCTTTCATATTATTTATAATTTAGTTTATATTTTTAACTAATTTTTTGAAGGAAAAAAATAATATAATTTGTATCTTTTTACGAGACATGCGCAATTTTTAAAATTTATTTTATTTCTTATTATTTTTTTACCTTTTTATCTTCTTCTCTTCACATATCGATGTTTTTTTATTCTTAAGTTGGTATACTATTTATACATTTAATATAACGTTTGTGTATAGGTTTTATTATTTGCTAACTTCTTCAATATAAAGATTATTTGTTGATTTATAACCTTTATTTATTTCATAAAAATTTTGTATCAACATATTTTTATTATTTTTTTTATATAATTAATTTTTTATTTATAGTTCGAATTAATTCTAAATTTTTTTATTTTAATATTTTACATATAACTTTTTTTTATTGTAAAACTTAAGTTAGCAAATTTTTTTAGAACTCTTTTAGTTAATTTGTGAGATAGAATACTGTATACAAATTTTTTGACTCGTTAATCTTTTAGAAATATTTTATACTTATCTTTAATAATTATTTATAATTCTCAATTTTCATATTATTAATATTATTTATATGTATTAATATTTTGATAGCATTCAGTTTATTTTTTTTTTTTTAGAATCAAATCAATATTCTCATTGCATAAACTTGGTTAGGGAGACCCTAACAAAATGTACTCTTTAAGACTATATCAGAATAGCCATGTATAGTTTCTAAAAAATACAAAGATCATCTAGAAACTAATGCAGGAGAACTTGGGATTTGAATACCTCAGAAGGAACATAACTGTTGCACAGCTAAAGAAGAAGGACGAGCTTTAAGATTTGAAAGACTACGGAAACGTAGCTTCAAATCTGCATATATGTCAGCTACAATGGCTTCAGGGGACCGAGAGTAGGAAGCATGAAAATGGGCATTTCTTTCACGCCATAGATGATAAATGGTCGCACACCAAGCAAGCCACAACACCATAGCGGGGATGGTTCTTTTCTGCAACAATCTTTGAGCCCAACTAAATTCATCATTCCAGGAATTAACTGCTCGAGTTTCATTGCAAAGAGTAAGCATCCGACTCAAACAGCAGAAGAGTAAGAACACTGAAAAAATAGGTGATTTCTGGGTTCATCAGCTTGGGAGCAGAGAAGACAGCGTGCATCAGTTAACAAATCCCAAGGCTGTAATCTACTTCTAGTGGAGAGTCAGTCTAAAATAGCAAGCCAGCAGATAAAACTGTGCTTGAGGATGAATCCCACAGACCACAACAACTTAAACCATAAGACATGAGGTCTTTTAATACGTATAAACTGCCAAGCACTTTTGACAGTGTAAGTGCTAGAAAGGGTCAATGACCAAACAATTTAATCAGAACTAGAAGAGGGGATGATAGTATTTTCTGCTGTCTGTTGCAAAGTTGCAATAATTGGCAGACGACTATGAGGCCAGTTCCAGGAAGTGCCAGAAATTAAGGATTTTACCTTTGCTTGAATTGGAATTTTTGTTCTAGGAACTTGATCAGCCAAGATTAATAGATGTAGAAGCTCATGTGGATGCCAATTATCCCACCATACAAATGTGCGGTCACCATTTCCAGTAGAATGGAAGATAGTTTCTTTCAGGGAAGACCTAAGCTTGAAGATTTTACGAATGCTCCAAGAGTAGTTGGAAGGAAGAGGCAAGCTCCATTCAGTTTATCTTAACAAGTTGTTACTAACTTTTTGTAACACATGATTTTTTCTTATTGAATAAATATTATTTTAATTTATTTCTTACTTTTTATATATATCATATTTATTTTATGATTTTAAAATTTCATTGTGTTAGACTAAATATTCTATTTGTTTTTCTTTGATATACTTTAACTAATTATGTAAATTTCATATTTATCTAAAATAATTTTTCATAATGTTTTTTAAACTTTAATTATAAATTTTAGTCTTGAGTTTTTCAAATTAATTTTTTATTCATTTTTATTTTAACTTTAGAATGTCATTGTATAAGGATTTATATTATATTAACTTATATTCTATGTCTTTATCATTTATATTATTGATTTTTCTATATTTATTTTTTAAAACTTATTTTCTTATTTACTTGTATCAGCATCTTTAATTTGTAACTTTGACCTCTTTTATTAAAAAATAACTAGTACACACGCCGTGAAATACACGGACATTGACATTGGTTTGGTTATATTACAATTAAATTTTTTTCACTTTTTAAAAAAAGACAGATGATTCTAAAGAGATAAGGGTAGACAATTGGTTAAAATTTATCATCATGCACAAAAATAAACATATTTTATAATAATACTTACTCACTTAGAGGAAAAATTAATAATAATATATTAATAATATAATATTCTAGTCTGAACAGGGTTGTCATTTTGGAATCGTCAAATAGTAATGTTCTAATATCCATGGGGGATATGAATAGATATGAGAATAGAAGAGATGTTTACTTAATTATAAACAACCTAGACAACGTGTATCAGTAAAGGTAGGTACTATAAAGTGATTGGTCATCTATTTAAATAGTGCAAGAAGAAATTAAAAGAGATAATTTTTAAATGATAATTTGAATTAAAAAAAAAAGACAATCTAAAAGAGTTTATTTTGAAGAGATAATTTTAAAAAAAAATTAAAGACCTTAGAGCCTCAACCCTTATTTAAATAAGAAGAAAGTAAAAGTCTTAATTTAAGGTCATAAAAGCTCTACTTTATAATCTTCATTTTTTTTGAAAATTTAAAATGGAATAATATAAATCTTATCCATAAAAAAGGTAATCTATAAAAAAATAAATTGAAATAAAATTAAACCGAATATCACTTTTTTTTATAAAGACAGATGATGCTAAAGAGATAAGTGAAGACAATTGGAAAAAACTCTAAAATTTTGATAGAACAGACTCTATAAAATGATGTCACATGTCTTCTTAATATAATCTTATACATCCAGGTGTCAACTCTTCAATTCTTGCTGAGAAGTGTCTCTGCTATTTATATATATAATAGATATTAGTTAAAAATAATTTGTATAATAAAAAAAATATTTATTATTTCTAGTGAGAAATAATTTTTAAAAAATTTATATTGATCCCCTAATTATTCTCTTTCTTCTTTTTTTTACGTATTAAATGGCGAGTACAACTAGTCAACCTAGCGGGGGAGTCCAGGTGGATTTTTTTCTAATAAAAAAATAGGAAAAACTATTCTTACACCTTGTGTGTTATCCAAAAATATTTTAATAGAGTACAAAGTTACAAAATCGTCAATTTCTCATCTCAATTATCCGATTTGGTTCATTGACTCTCTAACTTATCTAATTTTGTTCTAACTTATCTAATTTTGTTCAATTATTTTCAAAGTCAAAATTGAAGCATTGTTTGAGCTAATTGGCGCGTGCTGGGGGATGGCGTGGACTGTCCACGTGGCAATGTATGCCCGGTTGGCGCCCTTGGGTGAGGTAGTCCTATCACAAGTCGACACGAGGCATTGGGGGTCCATATTTTCTTAAATATGAAAAAATGAAAAATAAAAAAAATTATTTTTAAAAGTGGTGTCCAGGGTAAATTTAATTGCCAGATAAACAAATTAATTTAACAATCAAGTTCAATCCACACACGTTCATTTCCACCAACGACCACTACTACTACTTCCTCGTTTTGCTTCGCTATTTACTTCTGAAGCCGGACTTTGTCGGTGGTGACGGGCTTGCCCACTCCCCCGTCCAATCCCTTGCCCACTGTTCCCTCCACGTGCACCGACGGCGTCAACTCTCTCGCTTGATTCCGCCAGCCAAACCCCGACCTATAATAACATTCCCCCACTCAAAAAAAACATAACAACATGCAGATCGTGTTCCTCATCGGACGGCCAGGAATCCTCCCCCACCGCATCACCCGCCATGGACGACGAAGAGGAAGTCCACTCCTACACCACTGGATCTCCGTCCTCCTCCCCGCCAAACGGTTGGAAAGAATCCTCCCTAGTGGCACCCTCACCTTGTCATCCTCTCCCTTTGAAGGAACACACAAACCCAAGGTTGCACCTACAACCCAAAATCATTGGCCAATATATCTGTGAATACCCGACCCAAAATTACTTGGGCCTATTCACCTTTCCTTTACACCTTCTTCATAACCATCATCCAACATCTTTGCAGTCGCCACCCAAATTTTATTAAGGGACAAAAACTTGGGAAAAACCCTTCATGTGACTCCATTTAGGCAAGTGGATAGCGAACCAAAGATGCTGGACCCGGGGATTCGGCATGGATGGGAAGGTGTTAGGCACCCATCCATGTTGGGGCGAAACTTTGTGCAATTAGAGGATTTTGTATGCCTTGTGCGAGTGTGCAAGTGTGAGCACCAAAACACATAATAACTGAATATTAAAAAGAAAGGGGAGAAGAAGAAGATTGGGCTTGAGTTTCCACCACTAGAAACCACCTACGTACCCCGGCGACCGGGTTCAAAGCCCACGTAGTTCTTGACATGGCATCACAACAATCACATCATCATCAACATCAGCATCTCAACAATAATTGGTCAGACAAAAAGGGATTAGGATTACCTCTCGTAGCCCTCCTCTAGCTCCTTGGTTTGGGTTATGCCTCCCACACAATTTCCTCCCTCTCCTCAACTCAATCTTGGAGTTCTTCTTGATTTTCCCCTCTTGCTGCCTCCAATTGATGATGCTACCTGCGAAATTCTACCAGATTTTTTTCCTATGGAACTATTTTTCAAGCTTGGAGAGATAGAGTTTCTCCAAGCTTCAAAACTTTAAGAAGAGTCTTTGTGTAATAGGATGTGTGTCCTTTGAAATGTGAGAGGGAGGCCCTATTTATAGTATTCTGGGTAGCCAAGGGGCATGGACCAACTTAATGATCAAGGTAATGGCCAAAAATCTAGGCCAAAATCGAGTAGAATCAGATTACGGGTGAAAATTGGGGAGAAAACGCGTTTCTGGAGGTGCATGACCGCCATGGCCGGCGGTCATCCTTTGGATGACAGCCAGACCGGGCGGTCATGGGTGGAAGACCGCCCAGGCCCGGCGGTCATCCCGAGATGACCGCCCGCGCCTACGCATTTCACCCGTTCTTTCCTTTTTCTTTCCCGATTCTCCCCTAATTCCTCCCTGAATGATCCTACCGCGTAATTAACCCCTACACTGCTCAGAATCCTCTGCTTTCTTGATTACTACTCCCCTCAATCACCTCCTAATTGACTAATTACACATTGATTCCTCATTTTAAGCCAAAATCATACCAAAAACATTCTTGCTATTAAGGAATGATTTAACTACGAAAATCAGAGCTAAATTTGTCTGCAAACAAGGTGTTAATAGGTTGTGCAACTCTGAAGAAAAGTCCATACCTTATTAAATTGGACCCTTATATTTATCTTCAACCCAAAAATAAATATAATTGGGTTCCATAAATAAACAAGCCCGAATTTAATGAGATAAAATACATTTTAGCAATTTAGTCGTTAACATACCTTACGATTAAATCGTCTCATTAGTCCTAGGCATATAAAAGTCTTAATTACTATAACGTAAAAATTCTATTAAAATTAAACCCCATCCATGCTTCAACCCAAGACTAACTCATCAATCTTATGATTCAAACATTTCTGGAGTCTAATCTCAATAGAATCTTCCTGGGTCAAATTTGGATGTTCACAAATATCAAATCCCCAATGTTATCTATTAACCAATTCTAATTGGGTTATTGTGTCTCTGGTATGTGATGTTGACGAGCTTGATGGTGATGGTGTGGATGGGCCAAAATCGGTTTGGACATCACAGATTAGGCACGAGCAGTGGAGATGCGAAGAAAAGTAGATCGATCGACGGGCAGTGCAAGGAGGAGCAAGGCTGGGCGATGGCGTCGACGGTAGAGGCGAGGAGCGATAGCAGCATTGGGTTTGTGCAATGTCGAGCTAGACTAGTTGGTGAGGCGGCGGCGGTACTTGGAGCTGAACCGGGGGAACTTGAAGCAGAAGTACTAGAAGGAGGTGGCGGATGCGGTGAGCAGTCGGGAGGATTAGACTAAGGTGCCCAAGACGGATATCCAGTGCTTATTCCATGCCTCCAAGCCATTAAATTTTAGTTGGGTGTTGAAAGCGTCGATTTGGGTATTTTTTGTTTCGCCGGAGAGAGAAGAGAAGAAAGATAGGTCAAAAGAGAAAAGAGAAAAGAATTTCTCATAATACATTAATCCTGAGTATTAAATTGGTGTAATTAGAAGTTAAGTCTATAATTAGTTTTTTAGGGCATTTAAAATTTTATTGATGGAAAACAATTAAAAAATTAGAATTTGGTTATCTATTATCACAGACACTTTATAAAAAATTATTTTTTATTTTTTCATATTTAAGAAAATATGAAAAATAAATAATAATTTAATTAAATTAATTTTTATATCTGAGTATTAAATTAATCTTGAACATCACTTTAAAAAATGAAAATTTTTTATTTTTTATTTTTTCATATTTAAGAAAATATGGCAAATAAATAATATTTTTAGTTAAATTAGTATTAAATTAATCAGGTATAATGAATTTTTTGGTTTTTTCTTATTAAAAATATTATTTTTATTAAAAAATATCCACGTGGACACCTTTGCCACGTGGAACATCCATAATCGCCACTTGGCATGCACGTCAGCAGTGGGCACATGCCAATTTGTGCAATCAGTACTCCAATTTTGGTTTTGGCCAAATTAAACAAAACTGGATAACTGTTGGGTTAAGGTAATTAGTATGTGCATTAGTGATTAATTAATTAGCCGATTAGTACTAATTAGTGAATTAACTTAATTACCTAACCATATAATTAATTGATTTTGATTTATGACAAACTAGGCTTATGAATATTTTAATCCACCACCCAAACCCTTGAATTAAATAATGAAATCAGATTTTATAAGGTTTGAGGTTAGCGGGAATAGTATGTGTGCTAAGGGTATTATTTTAGTGGGTTAATGTCTCTTTCATGCCATAGACCACATTGCTTTTCTTCCAACTTCGAGGCATTTGTTGGAGATACTCCTACACCCTATGAACTGGAAATTAAGCCTGAATAAACCTAGAATACGTTTGTTTAGTGTTCTGGGTAGAGCATTGAAAGATTCATCTCTGTTTAGCCCCGACTTGGGATCCTCAAACATAGGTACCCAGTCAGCCTGTGCTGATTTATTCGAAGATTGAGACAACTTGTTGTAGATGCTCCCATGCTCTATAAACCTGGTATCTAGCTTAGTTTAACTCAGAAAATGTTGGACTAAGAATCTGGGTAGGTCTCACAACGGTTAGATTCCATTCTGATCATCCTAGGATCTCCAAACCTAGGAGTCTGCTAAGCTTTGGCTGATTTTCTTGTACCTTGGAGCCATCTGTTGGAGGCCCTCCTATGAGCACAAGACCCGCTGTGAACACCTAAATTTGACCCATAAAAATTATATTGAGATTAGACTCCAGACATGTTTGAATCGTAAGATTGATAAGTTAGTCTTGGGTTGAAGCATGGATGGGGTTTAATTTTAGTAGAATTTATACGTTATAGTAATTAAGACTTTTATATGCCTAGGATTAATGAGACGATTTAATCATAGGATATATTAAGGACTAAATTGCTAAAATGTATTTTATTTCATTAAATTTGGGCTTCTTTATTTAGTAAACCCAATTATATTTATTCTTGGGTTGAAGAAAAATGTCAGGGTCCAATTTAATAAGGTATGGACTTTTCTTCAGAGTTGCACAACCCATTAACACCTTGCTTGCAGACAAATTTAGCTCTGATTTTCATGGAAAATCAGAGTTAAATCATTCCTTAATAGCAAGAATATTTTTGGTATGATTTTGGCTTAAAATGAGGAATCAATGTGTAATTAATCAATTAGGAGATGATTAAGAGGAGTAGTAATCAAGAAAGTAGAGGATTCTGGGCAGTCTAGGGGTTAGTTATGCGGTAGGATCAATCAGGGAGGAATTAGGGGAGAATCGGGACCGAAAAAAGAAAGAATGGGTGAGACGCGTAGGCGCAGACGGTCTTCTCGGGATGATCGCCGGGCCTGGGCGGTCTTCCACCCATGACTGCTCAGCCTGGCTGTCATCCATAGGATGACCGCCGGCCATGGCGGTCATGCACACCCAGAAACGCGTTTTTTCCCCGATTTTCGCCCGTAATCTGATTCTACTCGGTTTTGGCCCAGATTTCTGGCCATTACCTTGATCATTAAGTTGGTCCACACCCCTAGGCTACCCAAAACACTATAAATAGGACCTCTCTCACACATTTCAAGGGAGACACATTCTATTACACAATCACTCCTCATAAAGCTTTGAAGCTTGGAGAAACTCTATCCCTCCAAGCTTAAGAAATAGTTCCATAGGCAAAACTCTGGCAGAATTTCGTGGGTAGCATCATCCATTGAAGGCAACAAAGGGGAAAATCAAGAAGAACTCCAAGATTGAGTTGAGGAGTGGGAGGCTCAACCCAAACCAAGGAGCTAGAGGAGGGCTACAAAAGGTAATCCTAACCCCTTTTTGTCTGACCAATTATTATTGAGATGTTGATGTTGATGATGATGTGACTGTTGTGATGCCATGTCAAGAACTACGAGGGATTTGAACCCGGTCGTCGGGGTACGTAGGTGGTTTCTAGTGGTGGAAACTCAAGCCCTATCTTCTTCTTCTCCCCTTTCTTTTTAATATTCAGTTATTATGTGTTTTGGTGCTCACACTTGCACACTTGCACAAGGCACACAAAATCCTCTAATTGCACAAAGTTTCGCCCCAACATGGATGGGTGCCTAACACCTTCCCATCCATGACGAATCCCTGGGTCCATCATCTTTGGTTCGTTATCCAGTTGCCTAAATGGAGTCACATGAAGGGTTTTTCCCAAGTTTTTGTCCGTTAATAAAATTTGGGTGGCGACTCCAAAGATGTTGGGTGATGGTTATGAAGAAGGTGTAAAGGAAAGGTGAATAGGCCCAAGTGATTTTGGGTCGGGTATTCACACCCGCAAGTTTGTTTCTCTCTGTTGTGCAGGTGTTTGTTTACAGGATTGAAAAGCTCTCACAACAACTCATTCTGATTCAGTCCAACCTAAGATTCAAACCTAGGCAGCGGCTTGATGCACATGAAATATGCAAAGTTTTTTAGGCATGATTTTAGATATATTTGTTGTCAATTCATCATGACTATATGCCTTACTTTGCATTATTTCATCATATTCCCTTAAATCCTATCCTTTACTGTATGATTAGTGATTCCATGTGCATTTTTTAAGGATTTTGGAGATTTTATTGGAGAATTCGAAGAAATAGCCTCTGGCACAGCATGAGCCTGTGTCGGGTCTGTTGTTCACTACAGAATCAGTGGAAAGCCACGAATCCCCCTCCAATCACAAGATTTCCACTAGATTTCACCACCTTTGCCTTGATCCACAAAGCTTTCATGCCACCACATCAATTGCAAGAGGAGCTGAATTTAATTTCAGAGAAGAATTGAAAGAGACTGCACACAGCCTCACCACAGCCCCAGGCACAGGCTCGGCCTGTGGAATCTGCAGATGACCAGAAACGTGAAGAAAAGAATATAAAACTCAGCCACTTGCAGAGCTTCACCACTTGCAAAACTTTCAACTCTACAATCATAACCTGAACGTTTCAGAAGACTTTAGGCATGGGAAAGAGGAGATAATCATTACACCTAAGGAATATTGCAATTAAAGAACTATTATCTTCCCCTAAAGTGTTCTAAAATCTGCAGATTTGAAGAATTCAGCCTCGGCACACCTCCCAAGGTGCCTTATCCCGAGGAACATGATGGGCAACTGAAACCCAACTCGCCCAACCTCCATACCTTCCAGCAAGTGGGAGAAGAGAGAAGATGAGGATTTGCGCCAATAAATAGGAGGAGGGAAGAAAAAACTGGGCATCGATTAATCCATCGATCCAAAGAAAATTGCAGAAGCTTAGGAACAGAGGCAGAAACCCAGTTTCAATGGGGCACACGATTCTGCAGCTTTTGCTGCAGAAATCGTATTGCCCCTAGCCTCCCAGTTGTTCCCAACCCGATGTTTTTCTTTGTTTTTGTTGTTTCTTTAATTTTGAGCATGCACTGAACAACCCCTCTTAGGTTGAAGGGGAGAACTTTTCTTTGATTTCATTGTAATAAATTGCTCATCTTATGCTCTGAACCCGTTTTTCTTGTTTTGGTTGTTGCACACTTGATACATCTTTGAGTTCTGGCCAAACCCTTGCATGATGATAGGTAGCTAGGTGAAGGACCGAAAGGAGAAGCCATAGTTACTGGAACCACAGCAACCATCCCTTAGTTTCTAGCTTTTGACAGAAGTTAGGAATTAATTGAGGAATTAGCCCCAACACTCGATCTTAATCCCCTTGGTTTGACCGATGCGAAAGCATTAGAATGAGTGAGAATCTTAGGAGGAACCTGTGAGTAAAAAAAAATGGGTTCAGTATAGGTTGAGAGCGCCCGTAAGAACTGATCTGTGTAATTGACTTTGTGTTCTCGAGAGGCCCAGCCACAGGCTCAGTCATAGGCTCAGCACTAGCTCAGCCTGTTGCGGCACAGTCAAGAAGAATGACACCACTTTTAATCTGATTCTTGATTGATTATTGAGTAGCCTATTTTTATTCTAGTAGCAACTTGGTGAAGCACCGAAAGGAGAAGCCAAGTAAGCTAGACCAACAATAGTCAGCCTTTATTCCTTAGTCGTTCGAAAGAAGATAGAGAGAGATGGTGGGAAAACATGCCCCAACACCAAACTTCACCTCTAAGTGGACGTCTATTCTAGTGACAGGGGGTAGACAGAAGCTTAGGGAACTATCAATAAGATCGAAAGCCGTTGGTAGTACATTAGGTTAGAAGCCCTTTCAAGACATCTTATTCAACACAGGCCGTCAAACAGGCTCAGCCTGTTGTGAGGCTGTTGAGCAATTTAAAGCATGAAACAGGACATGTGAACCTCGGATGCCTAAGACTTCACCAAATCTGATCTTTTCTTACTTCAACACTACTGCTGCTTTATTTTATTGCTCTGTTTATATTTCAACTAGCATTTACTCAACTCCACTTCTATTTGTTTATCTTAGCCTAATTTGTCTAATTGAAAGTAACAGGCTCAACCCAATCCCTGTGGATACGATCTTGATAGTACTACAACAACCCTGTGCACTTGCAGGACCCCTATCACGGCTCAGCATGTGCAGACCACTTTTTAGAATTGGAGCGATGAACGTTTTGGCGCCAATGATGCCAAATCTCGAGGAAGTAGAAAGTGATAGCTAGCCGTTGGATGATGAGGCTACCACTTATCCCAGCCTCTATAAATTGATGGAAGACTGAAGAGCTCAAGTCAGAGCTGCCATTACGCAATCTTGAAGTTATACTACTTGAGTTACACTTGCAGTTCTCCAAAAGAGCCTAAATTGGGTGATATCTTAAAGGCTAGAGTATTGAGCCTAATTTTACATCTTCTTGACTTTGTCATTGAAGATTCCTTGCTGTGAGATCAGAAACACCTTAGTGGGAAATTGGGATCAGAGCTTAATCGAAAAAGGGGCTAATTCACCCCCTTCTTAGCCTATTTGGGCCTACAGTAACTTGGAGAGTCAATTGAACTAAACTGGATAAATGGGATGGGAAATTGATGATTTTGTAACTGTGAGGACCCACCTCACACTCTCTTCCTACACCTCCTTCTTAGGGTCAATCCAACATCAATGGAGTCACCACCTAAATTTTATTAAGGGCAAAATTCAGGGAAAACCCTTCCACCAACCTCTTAAGACAACGAGTCATAGCTAACTAGAGATGTTGGATTCGGGAGTTCGTCACAGATGGGAAGGTGTTAGGCACCCATTTTTGCTGGGGCAAAATCGTGCACAATTGAAGATCAAAGTATGCCATATGCAACAACACCACAACAACAAAAATAAAACGAGAACAAAAACAAAACAGAAAATAAACACATAATTGAGCTTCCACCACTAGAAACCACCGACGTACTCCGGCGACTGGATTCAAAGTTCATGTAGTTCTTACATGGAATCACAACACAACAGAACAACTCAGCATCAACATCACAACAACAAAACAAAAAGAATACACACAATTAATTTGGCTTGCATCCCATTGGCAACTTGAGACTACCTACGTACCCATGTGACCGGGGTCAAAGCCACGTAGTTCTGACATAGATTCACGCAATAATCAAAGCATCATCAACATCAACAACGCAGCAACACGCCACAGCAACAATCAGAGATTAAAAAAGGTTACGGTTACCTCTTGTAGCCCTCCTCTAGCTCCTATGCGCTTACCACTCCTCAACAGAATCTTAGCCCGACTTCAAGAAGAAATGCGATACAGAAGGAGGCTGAATCAGCATCTGGCTTCGACTAGAAACTTGTAGATCTCTCTCTTAGCTTTCCACAAACATAAAGAACGCAGCAATCCGACACCTACTGCTCCAGATATCGCGATTTTACCGAGACTACTTGTAGGGAAACTCTCCTCTCGGGAATCAGACTTGATTTGCTTTGATTGGCCTCCCTCTTGCCCTTTTCTTGCTCTCCTCTTGCTATTGACTTGTTTCTACTCCTCTCCACGATATTTCTCCAAAATATCAGCTCCTAAAAAGGTTTCTAACTCTAGAGAAGAAGAATTTTCCCTAGGTTTCTAACCTATAGAGTTTAGAAGAATAATTCTAATGCCTTCTAATTGTGTGTAATAGGGGGTCTATTTATAGTGTTCAGGGGACCAAGGGTCTTCCTAATAATCTAAGGGTTGAGACTAAACCCCTAAATCTGATGGTTAAGAGCTAGGATTAAGAAAAACAGGAAAAAAGAACATTCAGGGACCTTTGACCACCATAGCCCCGGCGGACATGTCGTGACGAACGCCAGGGCATGGCGGTCATCCCTCACTGATCGCCGATCGCCAACTGGGCGTTTTTTCCTTTTTTGTGACTTTTTCTCCTCTAATCTAGTTCCTAGTTGGTTTCCACGCCCTCTAGAATATATTCCCTAACCCAGAAACACCCTAAACTTGTATCACACTCCATTACTTTTCTTATTTATTAACTCCACATCAAATTATGTCTCTTTTCTGATCAAATTACCATAAAAACACAAAATAGGCAAAAGATAAATTTAATCCTAAATTTCCACGAAAATTAGAATTAAAATCAAGTGCAGACCATGTGTTTAAATGGGCTGATATTACTGGGGGATCCATATCTTATTAGCGTAGACTTAATATTTATTTCTAACCCAAAATTAAATAAAATAATAAAGGGAAAAAATAAATAAAAAGAACTAAACAAATAAAACACCATTATTCTACCAAATTAAATCGCAAACATATTTAAGCAAAAAATCAAATCATCACATCAATCAAAACACACAAACATATTCATAATCCAAAAATAGCAGGATAAATCGCGGGTCAAATTTGAATGTTGACAGTAACCCGATACCCAATTTGAATATTTTGAACTAACAGAGGTGGCGTAAGGGTAGTTTTGCCAAAAAAATATTTTTAATAATCCAAACACGTTGTTGTATCATACAGAAATAGGAGCTTGTTAGAATTTGTTAATCTATACTATATATCTCATCTAATTAAAGGGCACCGAAATTAAAAGACGGAAATACACTTATTTAATACTAATATTAAAAATGGTGAATGACGTGTCATACTCTAATGAATGATATGTAGTCTCATATAATAATTTTTTTATAGAATTTCATCATAATAAGCCTCTAAAACCGTATAAAATCATCTAAATAATTAATATAAATAATTATGAAGAAGAACATTAAAAAAAAGGAATATGGAGAAGAAAATTAGAATACTCGAAGAACGAATAATATAACAAATATACTTATGATCAATAAAGAGCATCGCAATTGAAAGATGAAAATGCCTTTTTACTTCATATTAATATAACAAATAATGAATGATGCGTAAGAAATTAATGAATGATATGTAGTCTCCTATAATAATTCTTTTTATATAGAATTTCATCATAATACTCCTCTAAAATTGCACAAAATTATCTAAATAGTTAATAAATAATTATAAAGAAGAGTATTGAAAAGAAGAAATACGAAGAAGAAAATTAAAAGATTCGAAGAACGAAGAATAATGACAAAGATACTTATTATCAACAATATAATGACTAAGATTACAAAAAATAATTATATAAAAATATAAAAAATATACATGAAGAGTAGAATGTACCGAAAAAGAGGTAATATAATAAAATCTCACTATAATATAATATTGCAATATTTTAGAGAACCGCAATTGAAAGATGAAAATACCCTTACTTCATATTAATATAACAAATAATGAATGACGCGTCAGACACTAATGAATGATATGTAGTCTCTGATAATTATTCTTTTTATATAGAATTTCAACATAATACTCCTCTGCACAAAATTATTTAAATAATTAATATAAATAAATATGAAGAAGATAATTGAAAAGAAGAAATATGAAGAAGAAAATTAAAATATTCAAAGAACGAAGAATAATGACAAAGATACTTATTATCAACAATTTAATGACTAAGGATTACAAAAAAATATAAAAAATATACATGAAGAGTAGATTGTACCGAGAAAAAGGTAATATAATTTAATCTCACTATAATATAATATTACAATATTTTAATTAATAAAAATAATTATATTTATATGTAATATATAAAAATCAAAAGAGAAGGACTAGAGGATCAATTGTCTTTATTATAAATAAATTCTTTCCAAGATAATAATTAATACTACATCACATGATATTTGAAAAATAATTGATTTTTAAAAAAAAAATAAGCACATTAGAAAAAACTAGTTATTATAAAACACATTGTAAAATAGAAACTCGACTGCTCAGAATTGAAAACTCACCCTTTTCTTAACCTGAATCACTGGTTGTTTTGATTGTTCTGCTGCTTTCCTTGATTGCCTGCGGTTCTCGCAGTTTTGGGGATGGCTGCTTACTGCTTCCAATAATAGAAAATACAGGATTGATGATGGTTAGATCCAAAAGATTCACATATGAAGATAGTTACATGATAAAGTTTTGCAAGGCACCCTCAAATTTCCCCTCGCTTGCTACTTGGTCGGGAAGCTTTACTGAAACAGAAATTGGTGCTGGTTAGAATTTGTTAGTCACTGTAAAACACATTCAAAAACAACAACTACAGTGATCAGAATTGGCAGCTCACCTAATTTTTAAACCCGAATCGCTGGTTGTTTTGATTGTTCAGCTGCTTTCCTTGATGCTTGCAGCTTTGCAGTTTTGCGGATTAAGCTTTATCTACCCAGGCTTGTTTCTGAAACGGCAATGACCAAAACAGCAAGGCTTCCATTTATAATACCACATAAGCTTTGCTATGCAGGGATGTGACTTTTGCTTTCCAAGCACTTGAATGCACTTAAATGATGCTATGCCTTCTCAATAGCCCAGAATTTAATAGTTGTTGAGCAAAGCTTTTGGTAAGATACAATCTATACCCTCCGGGTTCAAAGATGCAAGGAAGGATGCCTATACCAATGCCTTTACACGGCAATATTAGAACACTCTCAGGTAGGGACATGTAGGAAATTTGCCACGTGGGACTCTGAAAGCCTAAATTTTGTAATTTAATATATATATATATATATATATATATATATATATATATATATATATACTTATAAGGATATCTTGCTATCTGGAGGAAATTGGAAAAAGAAAAGGAGAGTGGAATGATAAAATATAAACATAATTCCGATCAAAATACAACCCAAATACTTTTATCTGTATGGTAATAATTTTTATTACATGGGGTGGGACTGATATTGATGGTGTCGAGTGGTTGTCGTCTTTCACTTCCCGTCGGGTAGTGAGAGACTAACAGGGGAACAATCAATGGATAAGAAGAGGAGACAAATACAAATACAATTTCACCACTCCACACCCTCTGAGTCTGAGTTCAAAGAGGAAAAGAAAAACTTGCCCTCCTGTGACGTCATTACACACGTCCTCTCCCAGTGTACCCATCCATCCTACTTAAAAGGAAACCGGCAACAATAATCTCCCTCCCATACCATTTGCGGTTGCACACGTTGACATCGCTCCCTCCCTTTTATCATACCCCAACACACAATCTAATTAAGCCACTGCCTGCTCAGAATTCGTCCATATATTATATACCAACTCAAATTTTTTTGATCGAACTACCTGACATACCATAATTTAGTTTACTATCATCCAATCCCCAGGCCCAGCAACCGCCTACCACCATAAGTCATAACGATGGCCACGGGAGCACAACAAAGACGACAAAACATGGTTACTACTAAGCCTCACTTCCTTCTGGTGACATACCCCGCGCAGGGTCACATCAACCCCGCCCTCCAATTCGCCAAGCGTCTCATCCGCACTGGAGCTCACGTCACTTTCGCCACCAGTCTCTCCGCCCGTCGCCGCATGAAGGAATCCTTGCCAGACGGCATGTCCTTCGCCCCCTTCTCGGATGGCTACGATGACGGCTTCAAGGTCGGTTCCGATGACCCTCGGCGTTACATGTCCCAGATCAGCTCACGTGGCTCCCAGTCTCTTAATGCTCTAATCCTTGCGGCCGCAGAGGATGGCCGCCCGTTCACCTGCCTGGTGTACACCTTGCTTCTTCCGTGGGCCGGGGAGGTGGCGCATGCTCATGGCCTCCCCGTCGCACTCCTCTGGATTCAGGCCGCAACTGTCTTTGACATCTATTACCATTACTTCAATGGATATTCTCATATTTTCAGTCATTGCAATGATCCCTCCTATGTTGTCAATTTACCTGGACTCCCATCCTTGACTACCCGTGACCTTCCTTCCTTTTTGCTCCCTACAAACCCTTATGCTTTCCTGCTCTCATCATTTCAAGAACAACTGGAGCAAATATGCAAAGAAACCAGCCCCAAAGTGCTGCTCAACACGTTCGATGACTTGGAAAGCGAGAGCCTGTTAGCCATTCGTGACAAGTGCCAGTTGATTGGAATCGGGCCACTCATTCCATCAGCTTTCTTGGACGGAAAAGATCCTTCTGATACTTCATTTGGTGGGGATCTTTTTCGTGGCGGGGAGGATTACATGGAATGGCTCGATTCAAAACCCAAGTCATCTGTGGTTTATGTCTCTTTTGGAACCTTAGCTGTCCTGTCTAAACCACAAATGGAAGCCCTTGCTAGGGGACTGCTTGCCAGTGGCCTCCCGTTCTTGTGGGTTATAAGATCAGAAGACGGATATGGTGCAAAACTACCCAACGAGGAAGATAACCTGATGGGTTTTAGAGAGGAACTGGAGCAACAAGGGGTGATAGTGCCCTGGTGTTGTCAAGTGCAGGTTTTGTCCCATCCATCTGTGGGATGTTTCGTCACCCATTGTGGCTGGAACTCGACTCTGGAGAGTCTAGCAACTGGGATTCCGGTTGTGGCATTTCCACAGTGGACAGATCAAGGGACAAATGCGAAGTTGATTGAAGATGTGTGGAAGACGGGAATGAGGGTGGTGGCCAACCAAGAAGGGATAGTTGAGAGTGAGGAGATTAAGAGGTGCTTGGATTTGGTTGTGGGAAGTGGAGAAGTTGCAGAAGATATCAAGAGAAATGCTAAGAAATGGAAGGATTTGGCTAGAGATGCTGCAAAGGAAGGTGGATCTTCCAACAAGAATCTTAAGGCTTTTGTGGACGAGGTTGGAGCACGCAGCTGCTAAGTCCGTTTTTTAAGACACATCCGAAGTGTCATTTTCTTTCTTTTTGTTCATAATTGTATGTAGGAGTGTTGTTGGGGCCTACAATATTCACGATTTCATCTGTATTTGTACTATCTAGAAATATGAAATTGGTAACCAATTGAGGTTGGTTTAAGTAGTAAGCGATTTGTTCCGCTTAAGCGAGGTCTCGGATTCGAGTCTTCGTGTACGCAGAAAACCTTATTTGAGAGACTCACCCACCATTACTTAAGTGCGACACCCCAAGTCAAGCAGAATTTAGACTGGTATTTTAGATGCATGGTTTCCAAGTGATTTAAAGGATTTAGGGTGGTCATCCTTTTTGGTGGTTCAACGAATATGGTATAAAACCTTATCTATCTTATAAGAGCAAATTACATTTATAGGGTCCGTATTATTTCAAAAGCATTATTTGGGAGTCGGTATTATTTTTTGTCCTTTTTACGGGTCTATACTCTTATTTTTCGTCCCTTTTAGAGGTCTCGGACAGTCCACGTCATATATATGCGATTTACCCTTTCTCGTGTCGATTGGGGAGGAGACATTACTGCTATTTGGAGCAATTTAATATATTTTTTTGTTAATAATTTAATAAATTAAATTTGTTTTACAAAAATTCAAAATAATGTTTTATAATAAAAAAATACATATTGGACAACGCGTGGCGTCTCACGTGCTGCCACATGTAAAAAAAAAAAAAAAGAGGCGCGTGTGCCTCACCTCTGGGTCGGGCTGTCCAATGTATATCATACATGTTAGCCTAAACATCTATTATATATATTTAAAGCTATATCCCTCACAAGGTTTTGACACATAGGATTTTTGGGGTCTTACTTTATTGCTATGTGGAGGCTTTGGGCTCTTCCTTTATTGCCATCTGGAGGATTATAGGTGTAGTTTGATTGGTCATAATGACAAACATAATTATCCCAGAGTAACCTGATCTATTATACTCTTTTTAAAAAGAATTCCAATCACACTCAAATTGTTCAAAAGAAAATTCACATGCAAGATTGGTAATGATAACCAGATCTTAATTATACTCCTTTAAAAAGAATTTCAAACACACCCAGATTGTTCAAAAGAAAATTCACACGACAGATATTGTTATTATATATACTTTTTTATTAAACTGATAACCAGAGTGTCTAATCGATAAAGATAAGGAAAAAACTCTTTTTATTCAAATTGATGAATCTGATCTTAATTATATTCTTTAAAAAAAATTCCAATCACACCCAAATTGTTCAAAAGAAAATTCACACGCAGAGATTGTTATATATATATATTATGTGATTTACTTTATTATTGTTATCTGATAAGAATTATATTATACTCAACTAACCTTTAATCATTTTTGTTTTTTTATCGTGCATCTCTTAAAAAATTTCATCTTCTCTCTATAAATACAGATGCAGTCTCTGTTTGTTTTATGTATGTGAAATAATAGTCTTTGTATGTGACACAGTTTCTCTATCATTCATTCATTTCCATTTACTCCTTCTTTATTTTGTTTTTGCACTACACAGGACCTAGATATAGTCTCTGTTTGTGTGTGATACAGATTCTCTATAATTCACTCATTCTCTCTAATTCCTTCTTTTTTTTTTGTTTCTATTTGCATACAATGTTGATATAATATTAGAGTTATTTTGTCTCTCATAGTTAAGCATCCTATTTGTTTCTATATTCTTTTTATTTTCCCAATCTATTTTAATCATTTATATTTTTTTGTTTGTGCAGGAAAATATATATTAAAGCTTTGGATGAATTGACTCCTCACAATAATTTATGGAAAAATCAAGTTAGAGTTTCAAGATTGTGGGAATCCTTGAATACAAAATTATAGAACCTCGTGATTAGCATAGATATGAGTCTAATTGATGCAAAGCTATGTTTTAATTTATCATGTCTTTTAATTTGTTAAATTTTCATTTCATAAATTAATTATTTTTTATATTATTATTTTATATAATATTTTTTGTGGTCTTTTGTATGTTTTATGTATTTTTTAATTTTTTATTACTATTTTTTATTTTAGGACTCAATTATGCATGTTTAAATTAATTATTATTAAATATTTTTATGTATTTATTTATTTATATTCTTTTTTTATTAAATTTTTATTCAAAATAATAAATTTTTTATTATTTTTATGATTTCTGTTTTAAAAATGACTCATTTTATGTTTTTTAACTTTTTATTAATTAATTTTTATAATTTTATATTCTATTTTATTTTTTTTTTTGTTTTAAGAGTCAATTATGTAGGCCCAAGCATGGATCAACAAATGATGCAGGTATAGATTTACAAAATTAATTATTATTTATATTATTACTGAGTATTTTATTTTATTTTTCCTCTAATTTATTTATATTTTCTATTTTAATATTTTTCTTCGTTGAAACGCCCCGACCCGTATTTACCGTACACAGTAAACACGTGCCGGAACTGTGACAACCCAACCCAACAAAGCCCGACGGACTGCGTATAAAACAATAAACTGGCCAACGGCCCAATATCAAAAACTGTAAACCGGCCCTTCGGCCCAACATAGAACTCGTCACCCGAACCCCGGGGACATCAACAACAACAGCCATCCGGCCCAATGGCCCAATCACAACATACACACAGCAGTAAACCCAACAATATGCACAGCGGAAGACTTATGACTCACATGATAACAAATGCAAGGCCCAATGTAACTAATGGATCCGAGTCCTGTCCGAGGGTACGCTTCAGCTTGCCCCGTACGTTCCTGCACTACAAACAACTCATCCTACGGGATGAAACCCCGCAGGCGAGGGGTGAGTCCGAAGCGCTCACCGACGAAAGATAAACAGTGATATATAATCAACCATAATACTTTCGAAATAAACACAACAATAACAATAATAAGCAAAAACGTTCACATCACAAGGGTACTGCCATAACAACTAACACATACTTTACGACAGAGGAATCTAACTCAAACAACACATCAGAGAAAACCAACACGAACAACATAACAGAGGAAACCAACACAAGCAACACGACAGAGGAATCTACTAAATCATATCAAGCCAAGACCCAAAGAATACTTATTGATTATCTTAATACCAATTTTATCCTCCGAGCCCGTCACTGGACAAGCTAGGGTCGTACCAGGTTATCAATTAATTCCGGATACTAGGTCAAGAACCAATCCACATATCAGATCAACCGGATATTCGGCATATCCGAGCCACCGCGGATATTCGGCATATCCGAGCCACTGGGTATTCGGTATACCCTAACCACAGACATCAACATGCCAACCAGATATTCGGCTTATCTGAGCCTCTGCGGATATTTGGCATATCCGAGCCACCGCGGATATTCGGCATATCCGAGCCACTGGGTATTTGGTATACCCCAACCACAGGCATCAACATGCCAATCAAATCAAGTATCCAAACCAAGTAACCGACCATAGCATCCCAGAATTAATTTTCAAACCATCGGGTCGTACCACTACTTCCCACATATATCATCATCTCATATCAATTCCAATTCCAATTTCCAATTTCCATTTCCCAATTATCCACAGTCAATTGTTTATTCCAATTATCCAATCACAACACTGTCTACCGTCAACAATCACAATATCCATAACAGTCAAACAATTATCCACTTTCCTATTAGCTCAAGTTACACATCAGGCCGATCCTTCATCAGTTTCACAACATCAATTACTCACAGTCCAACATCAATCACAACACAGTTTCCAATAAACCAACAACAGTCATACAACGGTTCAATCAAGCAAATCAACATCATAGCAACAACAACAATAATAACCATAGCTGCCAAATACCCAATACAACTCCATATTACCAAATATCCATCAACAGTATATATAACACCAATTATTCACAATTAACAGTTCAATACTATATCCACACGTCCAATAGCACGGTCCAACAACAGCAACACCAATAACCATAACAGTCAAATATCCGACAATGACCCTCTCAGTAGTTCATTCAAAAAACAAAACACACAATTATCCACATTGACCAGTTCATCATTATTCTCAACACAATATCGCAAATCCAATATCACAGTCTAAGATCAACAACAACGACAACATCATAGCAGTCAATCAACCAACAGTAATCATCTCAGCAGTTCAATCAAGCAGCAAAGCAAACACAGTATTACGGGCACATATCAAGGGTTATCCATCCTCACCTTGGCCGATTACTCAACTTTGGAAAACAATGTCGGGTCCGACGCCGGCTCCTCGGGAAACTGCCCGATATCCGAACCTATACAACAAAACCATATATTCACATAAATGCACATAGGAGTATGTCATGATGCCCAAAATGCGAAATATACCCATCCCGATTACTTATCCTTTATTTTCATCTTTTATCGAAAATAATTACCGTACGTATTTCCGAATATAATTTCAGTACCATACTTTAATTAAAATTCTTTTTCAAAATATTTTTCATAAAATAACTATAATTTCCCAATTAATTTCCATAATTTTTCTGAAATTATAACTTATATATGTATTTTCCAAAATATTTTCATAAAAATTACTTACCATAATATAATTTTCTAAAAGAAAATAATTATTTTTGGAATAACATATTTATATAACATTCCGGAAAATACTTCCATAATGTTTATATCTTTTCCAAATTCACATAATATTAACTTTCAGATCCAAACATATTTATTTTAATTTCCAAAGAATCTATATATATGTTTATATATATATATTCCAATACGTTATAATTAAAACCTTTTATATTTTTCTCAAAATAATATCTATTTTTTTTATGAAAACTGATTTTATCCTAGAAAATAAATAAATACATATATATTTTATTATTTTTTTTACTGGACTGGGCCATGAACAGTAAGCCCATGCCCAGCCCAAGTCCAATCAAACAACCCAGCCCAGCCCAGCTGCAAGGCCACAGCCCGGCCCAAAACAAAAACCCAAGTCATCATAGCCCAACCAAAAGCCCAAGTCCACTTACCCATGCCCAACCAGACGCGGGTCAACCCGCCTAACCATGACCCATAC